>SZWC01032047.1:0-15273 GCA_023375785.1 Penium margaritaceum | reverse complement strand
GCAACTAGGGCTCAACTAGGGCACAACTAGGACGCAACTAGGTCGCAACTAGGGCGCAACTAGGGCGCAACTAGGGTGCAACTAGGGCGCAACCGGGGCGCACCCAGGGCGTAACTAGGGCGCAACTAGGGCACAACTAGGGCGCAACTAGGGCACAACTAGGGTGCAACTAGTGTGCAAGTTGGGCGCAACCAAGGCGCAACTAAGGCACAACTAGCGCGCAAGTAGGGCACAAGTAGGACGCAACTAGGACGCAATTAGGGCACAACTTGGGCGTATCTAGTACCCAACTAAGGCACAACTAGGGTGCAAGAAGGGTGCCAGTAGGGCGCAAGTAGGGTGCAACAAGGGCACAAATAGGGTGCAACTAGAGCGCAACTAGGGCGGAATAAGGATGTAACTAGGTCGTGACTAGGGCGCGACTAGGGCGCGACTAGGGCACAACTAGGGCGCAACTAGGGCGTAACGAGGACGCAACTAGGGTGCAACTAGGGCGCAACTAGGGCGCAACTAGGGCGAAACTAGGGCGCAACTAGGGCGTAACTAGGGCGCAACTAGGGCGCAACTAGGGCACAACAAGGGTGTAACTAGAGCGCAAGTAGGGTGCAAGTAGGGCGCAAGTAGGGCGAAACTACACCACAAGTGGGGCACAACTAGGGTGTAACAAGGGCGCAACTAGGGTGCAACTTGTGCGTAACTAGGGCGCAACTAGGGCGTAACTAGGGCGCAACTAGGGCACAACAAGGGTGTAACTAGAGCGCAAGTAGGGCGCAAGTAGGGCGAAACTACACCACAAGTGGGGCACAACTAGGGTGTAACAAGGGCGTAACTAGGGTGCAACTAGGGTGCAACCAGGGTGCAACTAGGGCGCGACTTTTGCGCGACTAGAGCGCGACTAGGGCGCGACTAGGGCATGATTTGGGCGTAACTAGGGCGCAACTAGGGCGCAACTAAGGCGCAACTAGGGCGCAACTAGTGCGCAATAAGGGCACAACTTGGGGCAACTAGGGCGCAACTAGGGTGCAACTTGTGCGTAACTAGGGCGCAACTAGGGCACAACTAGGGCACAACTAGGGCGCAACTAGGGCGTACCTAGGGCGCAACTAGGGCGCAACTAGGACAAAACTAAGGCGCAACTATGGCGTAAATAGGGCACAAGTAGGACGCAACTAGGGCGCAACCAGGGTACAACTAGGGTATAGCTAGTGCCCAACTGAGGCGCAACTAGGGCGCAAGTAGGGTGCAAGTAGGGCGCAAGTAGGGTGCAACATGTGCGCAACTAGGACGCGCACTTAGGGCGCAACTAGGGCGCAACTAGGGTGCATGTATGGCACAAATAGGGTGCAACTTGGGCGCAAGTAGGGCGCCAGTAGGGTGTAAGTTTGGTGTAATAAGGGCGCAAGAAGGGCACAAATAGGGTGCAACTAGGGCGCAACTAGGACGCACCTAGGGCGCAAGTAGGGCGCAACTAGGGCGCAAGTAGGGCGCAAGTAGGGCGCAAGTAGGGCGCAACTAGGGCGGAACTAGGGCGCAACTAGGGCCCAACTAGGGTGTCACTAGGGTGCAACTAGTGTGCAAGTTGGGTGCAACTAGGGCGCAACTAAGGCGTAACTAGGGCGCAAGTAGGGCGTAACTAGAGCGCAACTAGGGCGAAACTAGGGCGTAATTAGGGCGCAAGTAGGGTGCAACTAGGGCGCAACTAGAGTGTAAGTAGGGCACAACTAGGGCGCAACAAGGGGGCAACTAGGGTGCAACTAGTGTGCAAGTTGGGTGCAACTAAGGCGCTACTAAGGCCCAACTAGCGCGCAAGTAGGGCACAAGTAGGACGCAACTAGCACGCAACTAGGGCACAACTAGGGCGTAGCTGGTGCCCAACTAAGGCACAACTGGGGTGCAAGTAGGGTGCCAGTAGGGCGCAAGTAGGGTGGAATAAGGGCGCAAATAGGGTGCAACTAGGGAGCAAATAAGGCGCAACTAGGATGCAACTAGGGCACAACAAGGGCGCGACTAGGGCGCAACTAGGGCACAACTAGGGCGCAACTAGGGCACAACTAGGGCGCAACTAGGGCGCAACTAGGGCGTAACGAGGGCACAACTAGGGCGTAACTAGGGTGCAACTAGGGCGTAACCAGGAGGCAACTAAGGCGCAAGTAGGGCGCAACTATGGCGCAACTAAGGCGCAACTAGGGCGCAAGTAGGGCACAAGTAGGACGCAGCTAGGGCGCAACTAAGGCGCAACTAGGGCGAAACTAGGGCGCAACTAGGGCGGAACTAGGACGCAACTAGGGCGCAACTAGGGCACAACTAGGGTGCAACTAGGGCGTAACTAGGGCGCAACTAGGGTGCAACTAGGGCGCAACTAGGGTGCAACTAGGGCGCAACTAGGGCGCAACTAGGGCGCAACTAGGGTGCAACTAGGGTACAACTATGGCGCAACAAGGGCACAACTAGGGCACAACTAGGACGCAACTACGTTGCAACTAGGGCGCAACTAGGGCGCAACTAGGGCGCAACTAGGGCGCAACTAGGGTGCAACTAGGGCGTGACTAGGGCGCAACTTGGGTGCAACTAGGGTGCAAGTAGGGCGCAAGTAGGGCGCAACTAGGGCGCAACGAGGGCGCAACTAGGGTGCAACTAGGGCGCAACTAGGACGCGACTAGGGCGCAACAAGGGCGCAACTAGTGCGTATGTAGGGCGCAAGTAGGGTGCAACTAGGGTACAACTAAGGCGCAACTAGGGCGCAACTAGGGTGCAAATAGAGTGCAACTAGGGCGCAACTAGGGCGCAACTAGGGCGCAACTAGGGCAAAACTGACCCGGCTTTGGTTTGTGTGATCTGGCTTTGCTTTCTGTGACCCGGCTTTGTTTCCTGTGACTCGGCTTTGGTTTCTGTGACCCGGCTTTGGTTGTTGTGACCCGGCTTTGGATTCTGTCACCCGGCTTTGGTTTCTGTGACCCTGCTTTTGTGTATTTGACCCGGCTTTGATTTCTGTGATCCGGCTTTGGTTTCTCAGACCCGGCGTTCGTTTCAGTGGCCCAGCTTTGGTTTCTGTGATCCGGCTTTGGTTTATCCAGCTTTGGATTCTTTGACCCTGCTTTGGTTTATGTGACCCGTCTTTGGTTTCTATGACCCGGCTTTCGTTTCTGTGACCCGGCTGTGGTTTCTATGACCCGGCTTTGGTTTCTGTGACCTGGCTTTGGTTTATGTGACCCGGCTTTGGTTTCTGTGACCCGGCGTTGGGTTCCGTGACCCGGCTTTGGTTTCTGTGACCCGGCTTTGGTTTATGGGACCCGGCTTTGGTTTCTGTGACCCAGCTTTGGTTTTTGTGACCCGGCTTTCGTTTGTGTGACCCGGCTTTGGCTTCTGTGACCCGGCTTTGGTTTATGTGACCCGGCTTTGGTTTATGGGACCCGGCTTTGGTTTCTGTGACCCAGCTTTGGTTTCTGTGACCCGGCTTTGGCTTCTGTGACCCGGCTTTGGTTTATGGGACCCGGCTTTGGTTTCTGTGACCCAGCTTTGGTTTCTGTGACCCGGCTTTGGCTTCTGTGACCCGGCTTTGGTTTATGGGACCCGGCTTTGGTTTCTGTGACCCAGCTTTGGTTTCTGTGACCCGGCTTTGGCTTCTGTGACCCGGCTTTGGTTTATGGGACCCGGCTTTGGTTTCTGTGACCCAGCTTTGGTTTCTGTGACCCGGCTTTGGCTTCTGTGACCCGGCTTTGGTTTATGGGACCCGGCTTTGGTTTCTGTGACCCAGCTTTGGTTTCTGTGACCCGGCTTTGGCTTCTGTGACCCGGCTTTGGTTTATGGGACCCGGCTTTGGTTTCTGTGACCCAGCTTTGGTTTCTGTGACCCGGCTTTGGCTTCTGTGACCCGGCTTTGGTTTATGGGACCCGGCTTTGGTTTCTGTGACCCAGCTTTGGTTTCTGTGACCCGGCTTTGGCTTCTGTGACCCGGCTTTGGTTTATGGGACCCGGCTTTGGTTTCTGTGACCCAGCTTTGGTTTCTGTGACCCGGCTTTGGCTTCTGTGACCCGGCTTTGGTTTATGGGACCCGGCTTTGGTTTCTGTGACCCAGCTTTGGTTTCTGTGACCCGGCTTTGGCTTCTGTGACCCGGCTTTGGTTTATGGGACCCGGCTTTGGTTTCTGTGACCCAGCTTTGGTTTCTGTGACCCGGCTTTGGCTTCTGTGACCCGGCTTTGGTTTATGGGACCCGGCTTTGGTTTCTGTGACCCAGCTTTGGTTTCTGTGACCCGGCTTTCGTTTCAGTGACCCGTCTTTGGTTTCTGTGACCCTGCTTTGGTTTATGTGACCCAGCTTTGGTTTCTGTGACCCGGCTTTGGTTTATGTGGCATGGCTTTGGTTTCTATGAACTTGCTTTGGGTTCTGTGACCCGGCTTTGATTTATGTGACCCGGTTCTGGTTTCTTTGACCCGGCTTTGGTTTCTGTGACCCGGATTTGGTTTCTATGACCCGGCTTTGGTTTCTGTGACCCAGCATTGGTTTATGTGATCCAGCTTTGGTCACTGTGATCCGGCATTGGAATCTGTAACCCGACTTTGGTTTCTGTGACCCGACTTTGGTTTCTGTGACCCGGCTTTGGTTGCTGTGACCGGGCTTTCGTTGATGTGACCCGGCTTTGGTTAGTGTGACTCAACTTTGGTTACTGTGACCCGGCTTTGGATTTTGTGACCCGGCTTTGGTTTCTGTGACCCGGCTTTCGTTTATGTGACCCGGCTTTGGATTCTGTGACCCGGCTTTGGTTTCTCTGACCCGGCTTTGGTTTCTCTGACCCGGCTTTGGTTTCTCTGACCCGGCTTTGGTTTCTCTGACCCGGCTTTGGTTTCTCTGACCCGGCTTTGGTTTCTCTGACCCGGCTTTGGTTTCTCTGACCCGGCTTTGGTTTCTCTGACCCGGCTTTGGTTTCTCTGACCCGGCTTTGGTTTCTCTGACCCGGCTTTGGTTTCTCTGACCCGGCTTTGGTTTCTCTGACCCGGCTTTGGTTTCTCTGACCCGGCTTTGGTTTCTCTGACCCGGCTTTGGTTTCTCTGACCCGGCTTTGGTTTCTCTGACCCGGCTTTGGTTTCTCTGACCCGGCTTTGGTTTCTCTGACCCGGCTTTGGTTTCTCTGACCCGGCTTTGGTTTCTCTGACCCGGCTTTGGTTTCTCTGACCCGGCTTTGGTTTCTCTGACCCGGCTTTGGTTTCTCTGACCCGGCTTTGGTTTCTCTGACCCGGCTTTGGTTTCTCTGACCCGGCTTTGGTTTCTCTGACCCGGCTTTGGTTTCTCTGACCCGGCTTTGGTTTCTCTGACCCGGCTTTGGTTTCTCTGACCCGGCTTTGGTTTCTCTGACCCGGCTTTGGTTTCTCTGACCCGGCTTTGGTTTCTCTGACCCGGCTTTGGTTTCTCTGACCCGGCTTTGGTTTCTCTGACCCGGCTTTGGTTTCTCTGACCCGGCTTTGGTTTCTCTGACCCGGCTTTGGTTTCTCTGACCCGGCTTTGGTTTCTCTGACCCGGCTTTGGTTTCTCTGACCCGGCTTTGGTTTCTCTGACCCGGCTTTGGTTTCTCTGACCCGGCTTTGGTTTCTCTGACCCGGCTTTGGTTTCTCTGACCCGGCTTTGGTTTCTCTGACCCGGCTTTGGTTTCTCTGACCCGGCTTTGGTTTCTCTGACCCGGCTTTGGTTTCTCTGACCCGGCTTTGGTTTCTCTGACCCGGCTTTGGTTTCTCTGACCCGGCTTTGGTTTCTCTGACCCGGCTTTGGTTTCTCTGACCCGGCTTTGGTTTCTCTGACCCGGCTTTGGTTTCTCTGACCCGGCTTTGGTTTCTCTGACCCGGCTTTGGTTTCTCTGACCCGGCTTTGGTTTCTCTGACCCGGCTTTGGTTTCTCTGACCCGGCTTTGGTTTCTCTGACCCGGCTTTGGTTTCTCTGACCCGGCTTTGGTTTCTCTGACCCGGCTTTGGTTTCTCTGACCCGGCTTTGGTTTCTCTGACCCGGCTTTGGTTTCTCTGACCCGGCTTTGGTTTCTCTGACCCGGCTTTGGTTTCTCTGACCCGGCTTTGGTTTCTCTGACCCGGCTTTGGTTTCTCTGACCCGGCTTTGGTTTCTCTGACCCGGCTTTGGTTTCTCTGACCCGGCTTTGGTTTCTCTGACCCGGCTTTGGTTTCTCTGACCCGGCTTTGGTTTCTCTGACCCGGCTTTGGTTTCTCTGACCCGGCTTTGGTTTCTCTGACCCGGCTTTGGTTTCTCTGACCCGGCTTTGGTTTCTCTGACCCGGCTTTGGTTTCTCTGACCCGGCTTTGGTTTCTCTGACCCGGCTTTGGTTTCTCTGACCCGGCTTTGGTTTCTCTGACCCGGCTTTGGTTTCTCTGACCCGGCTTTGGTTTCTCTGACCCGGCTTTAGTTTACGTGACCCAGCTTTGGTTTTTGTGACCCGGCTTTGGTTTCTGTGACGCGGGTTTGGTTTTTGTGACTCGGCTTTGGTTTCTGTTACCCGGCTTTGGTTTCTGTGAACCTGCTTTGATTTCTGTGAACCGGCTTTCGTTTTTGTGTCCCGGCTTTGGTGTCTGTGACCCGGCTCTGGTTTCAGTGAGACGTCTCTGGTTTATGTGATCCGGCTCCGGATTCTGTGACCCAAATTTGGTTTATGTGACCCGGCTTTGGTTTTTGTGACCCGGCTTTGGTTTCTCTGACCCGGCTTTGGTTTCTCTGACTCGGCTTTGGTTTCTATGACCCGGCTTTGGTTTTGTGACCCAGCTTTGGTTTTTGTGTCCCAACTTTGGTTCCCGTGACCCAGCTTTGGTTATAGTGACCTGGCTTTGCTTTCTGTGACCCTGCTTTGGTTCCTATGACCTGGCTTTGGTTTCTGTGACCCGGCTTTGGTCGTGTGACCTCGCGTTTGTTGCCGTGACCCGGCTTTGGTTTTTGTGATCCGGCTTTGGATTCTGTGACCCGGTTTTGGTTTCTGTAACCCGGTTTTGGTTTCTATGACCGGGCTTTGGTTTTTGTGCTCCAGCTTTGGTTCGTTGACCCGGCTTTGGTTTCCATGACCCGGCTTTGGTTTCTGTGACCCGGCTTTGGTTTCTTTGACCCGACTTTGGTTTCTGTGACCCGACTTTGGTTTCTGTGACCCGACTTTGGTTTCTGTGACCCGACTTTGGTTTCTGTGACCCGACTTTGGTTTCTGTGACCCGACTTTGGTTTCTGTGACCCGACTTTGGTTTCTGTGACCCGACTTTGGTTTCTGTGACCCGACTTTGGTTTCTGTGACCCGACTTTGGTTTCTGTGACCCGACTTTGGTTTCTGTGACCCGACTTTGGTTTCTGTGACCCGACTTTGGTTTCTGTGACCCGACTTTGGTTTCTGTGACCCGACTTTGGTTTCTGTGACCCGACTTTGGTTTCTGTGACCCGACTTTGGTTTCTGTGACCCGACTTTGGTTTCTGTGACCCGACTTTGGTTTCTGTGACCCGACTTTGGTTTCTGTGACCCGACTTTGGTTTCTGTGACCCGACTTTGGTTTCTGTGACCCGACTTTGGTTTCTGTGACCCGACTTTGGTTTCTGTGACCCGACTTTGGTTTCTGTGACCCGACTTTGGTTTCTGTGACCCGACTTTGGTTTCTGTGACCCGACTTTGGTTTCTGTGACCCGACTTTGGTTTCTGTGACCCGACTTTGGTTTCTGTGACCCGACTTTGGTTTCTGTGACCCGACTTTGGTTTCTGTGACCCGACTTTGGTTTCTGTGACCCGACTTTGGTTTCTGTGACCCGACTTTGGTTTCTGTGACCCGACTTTGGTTTCTGTGACCCGACTTTGGTTTCTGTGACCCGACTTTGGTTTCTGTGACCCGACTTTGGTTTCTGTGACCCGACTTTGGTTTCTGTGACCCGACTTTGGTTTCTGTGACCCGACTTTGGTTTCTGTGACCCGACTTTGGTTTCTGTGACCCGACTTTGGTTTCTGTGACCCGACTTTGGTTTCTGTGACCCGACTTTGGTTTCTGTGACCCGACTTTGGTTTCTGTGACCCGACTTTGGTTTCTGTGACCCGACTTTGGTTTCTGTGACCCGACTTTGGTTTCTGTGACCCGACTTTGGTTTCTGTGACCCGACTTTGGTTTCTGTGACCCGACTTTGGTTTCTGTGACCCGACTTTGGTTTCTGTGACCCGACTTTGGTTTCTGTGACCCGACTTTGGTTTCTGTGACCCGACTTTGGTTTCTGTGACCCGACTTTGGTTTCTGTGACCCGACTTTGGTTTCTGTGACCCGACTTTGGTTTCTGTGACCCGACTTTGGTTTCTGTGACCCGACTTTGGTTTCTGTGACCCGACTTTGGTTTCTGTGACCCGACTTTGGTTTCTGTGACCCGACTTTGGTTTCTGTGACCCGACTTTGGTTTCTGTGACCCGACTTTGGTTTCTGTGACCCGACTTTGGTTTCTGTGACCCGACTTTGGTTTCTGTGACCCGACTTTGGTTTCTGTGACCCGACTTTGGTTTCTGTGACCCGACTTTGGTTTCTGTGACCCGACTTTGGTTTCTGTGACCCGACTTTGGTTTCTGTGACCCGACTTTGGTTTCTGTGACCCGACTTTGGTTTCTGTGACCCGACTTTGGTTTCTGTGACCCGACTTTGGTTTCTGTGACCCGACTTTGGTTTCTGTGACCCGACTTTGGTTTCTGTGACCCGACTTTGGTTTCTGTGACCCGACTTTGGTTTCTGTGACCCGACTTTGGTTTCTGTGACCCGACTTTGGTTTCTGTGACCCGACTTTGGTTTCTGTGACCCGACTTTGGTTTCTGTGACCCGACTTTGGTTTCTGTGACCCGACTTTGGTTTCTGTGACCCGACTTTGGTTTCTGTGACCCGACTTTGGTTTCTGTGACCCGACTTTGGTTTCTGTGACCCGACTTTGGTTTCTGTGACCCGACTTTGGTTTCTGTGACCCGACTTTGGTTTCTGTGACCCGACTTTGGTTTCTGTGACCCGACTTTGGTTTCTGTGACCCGACTTTGGTTTCTGTGACCCGACTTTGGTTTCTGTGACCCGACTTTGGTTTCTGTGACCCGACTTTGGTTTCTGTGACCCGACTTTGGTTTCTGTGACCCGACTTTGGTTTCTGTGACCCGACTTTGGTTTCTGTGACCCGACTTTGGTTTCTGTGACCCGACTTTGGTTTCTGTGACCCGACTTTGGTTTCTGTGACCCGACTTTGGTTTCTGTGACCCGACTTTGGTTTCTGTGACCCGACTTTGGTTTCTGTGACCCGACTTTGGTTTCTGTGACCCGACTTTGGTTTCTGTGACCCGACTTTGGTTTCTGTGACCCGACTTTGGTTTCTGTGACCCGACTTTGGTTTCTGTGACCCGACTTTGGTTTCTGTGACCCGACTTTGGTTTCTGTGACCCGACTTTGGTTTCTGTGACCCGACTTTGGTTTCTGTGACCCGACTTTGGTTTCTGTGACCCGACTTTGGTTTCTGTGACCCGACTTTGGTTTCTGTGACCCGACTTTGGTTTCTGTGACCCGACTTTGGTTTCTGTGACCCGACTTTGGTTTCTGTGACCCGACTTTGGTTTCTGTGACCCGACTTTGGTTTCTGTGACCCGACTTTGGTTTCTGTGACCCGACTTTGGTTTCTGTGACCCGACTTTGGTTTCTGTGACCCGACTTTGGTTTCTGTGACCCGACTTTGGTTTCTGTGACCCGACTTTGGTTTCTGTGACCCGACTTTGGTTTCTGTGACCCGACTTTGGTTTCTGTGACCCGACTTTGGTTTCTGTGACCCGACTTTGGTTTCTGTGACCCGACTTTGGTTTCTGTGACCCGACTTTGGTTTCTGTGACCCGACTTTGGTTTCTGTGACCCGACTTTGGTTTCTGTGACCCGACTTTGGTTTCTGTGACCCGACTTTGGTTTCTGTGACCCGACTTTGGTTTCTGTGACCCGACTTTGGTTTCTGTGACCCGACTTTGGTTTCTGTGACCCGACTTTGGTTTCTGTGACCCGACTTTGGTTTCTGTGACCCGACTTTGGTTTCTGTGACCCGACTTTGGTTTCTGTGACCCGACTTTGGTTTCTGTGACCCGACTTTGGTTTCTGTGACCCGACTTTGGTTTCTGTGACCCGACTTTGGTTTCTGTGACCCGACTTTGGTTTCTGTGACCCGACTTTGGTTTCTGTGACCCGACTTTGGTTTCTGTGACCCGACTTTGGTTTCTGTGACCCGACTTTGGTTTCTGTGACCCGACTTTGGTTTCTGTGACCCGACTTTGGTTTCTGTGACCCGACTTTGGTTTCTGTGACCCGACTTTGGTTTCTGTGACCCGACTTTGGTTTCTGTGACCCGACTTTGGTTTCTGTGACCCGACTTTGGTTTCTGTGACCCGACTTTGGTTTCTGTGACCCGACTTTGGTTTCTGTGACCCGACTTTGGTTTCTGTGACCCGACTTTGGTTTCTGTGACCCGACTTTGGTTTCTGTGACCCGACTTTGGTTTCTGTGACCCGACTTTGGTTTCTGTGACCCGACTTTGGTTTCTGTGACCCGACTTTGGTTTCTGTGACCCGACTTTGGTTTCTGTGACCCGACTTTGGTTTCTGTGACCCGACTTTGGTTTCTGTGACCCGACTTTGGTTTCTGTGACCCGACTTTGGTTTCTGTGACCCGACTTTGGTTTCTGTGACCCGACTTTGGTTTCTGTGACCCGACTTTGGTTTCTGTGACCCGACTTTGGTTTCTGTGACCCGACTTTGGTTTCTGTGACCCGACTTTGGTTTCTGTGACCCGACTTTGGTTTCTGTGACCCGACTTTGGTTTCTGTGACCCGACTTTGGTTTCTGTGACCCGACTTTGGTTTCTGTGACCCGACTTTGGTTTCTGTGACCCGACTTTGGTTTCTGTGACCCGACTTTGGTTTCTGTGACCCGACTTTGGTTTCTGTGACCCGACTTTGGTTTCTGTGACCCGACTTTGGTTTCTGTGACCCGACTTTGGTTTCTGTGACCCGACTTTGGTTTCTGTGACCCGACTTTGGTTTCTGTGACCCGACTTTGGTTTCTGTGACCCGACTTTGGTTTCTGTGACCCGACTTTGGTTTCTGTGACCCGACTTTGGTTTCTGTGACCCGACTTTGGTTTCTGTGACCCGACTTTGGTTTCTGTGACCCGACTTTGGTTTCTGTGACCCGACTTTGGTTTCTGTGACCCGACTTTGGTTTCTGTGACCCGACTTTGGTTTCTGTGACCCGGCTTTGCTTTCTGTGACCCGGCTTTGGTTTCTATGACCCGGCTTTGCTTTATGTGACCCGGCTTTGGTTTCTGTGACCCGGCTTTGGTTTCTGTGACCCGGCTTTGGTTAATGTGACCCGGCTTTGGAATTTGTGACCTGTCTTTTGTGTTTGTGGACCGGCTTTGGTTTCTGTGACCCAGCTTTGGTTTCAATGACTTGGCTTTGGTTTCTGTGACCCAGCTTTGGTTTCTAAGACCCGGCTTTTAGTTTCGATGACCCGGCTTTGGTTTATGTGACCCGGCTTTGGTTTCAGTGACCTGGCCTTGGATTTTGTGACCCGTCTTTGGTTTCTCTGACCCGGCTTTGGCTTCTGTGACCCGGCTTTGGCTTCTGTGACATGGCTTTGGTTTGCTATGACCCGGATCTAGATTCTGTGACTCGGCTTTGGTTTCTGTGACTTGGCTTTGATTTCTGTGACATGGCTTTGGTTTTTGTGAACTCATTCTGGTTTTTGTGATATGGATTTGGTATCTGTCACCTGGCATTGGTTTTTGTGACCCGGCTTTGGTTTCTGTGACCCGGCTTTGGTTTCTGTGACCCGGCTTTGCTTTCTGTGAACCAGCCTTGGTTTCTTTGAACCGGCTTTGGTTTCTCTGACCCGGTTTTGGTTTCTGTGACCCGGCTTTGGTTTCTGTGACCCGGCTTTGGTTTCTGTGACCCGGCTTTGGCTATGTGACCCGGCTTTGGTTTATGTGACCTGGCTTTGGTTTCTTGTGATCGGCTTTGATTTCTGTGACCCGGCTTTTGTTTGTGTGGCCCGGCTTTGGTTTCTGTGACCCGGCTTTGGTTTCTGTCACCCTGCTTTGGTTTATGTGACCCGGCTTTGGTTTCCGTGACCCGGCTTTGGTTTCCGTGACCCGGCTTTGGTTTCCGTGACCCGGCTTTGGTTTCCGTGACCCGGCTTTGGTTTCCGTGACCCGGCTTTGGTTTCCGTGACCCGGCTTTGGTTTCCGTGACCCGGCTTTGGTTTCCGTGACCCGGCTTTGGTTTCCGTGACCCGGCTTTGGTTTCCGTGACCCGGCTTTGGTTTCCGTGACCCGGCTTTGGTTTCCGTGACCCGGCTTTGGTTTCCGTGACCCGGCTTTGGTTTCCGTGACCCGGCTTTGGTTTCCGTGACCCGGCTTTGGTTTCCGTGACCCGGCTTTGGTTTCCGTGACCCGGCTTTGGTTTCCGTGACCCGGCTTTGGTTTCCGTGACCCGGCTTTGGTTTCCGTGACCCGGCTTTGGTTTCCGTGACCCGGCTTTGGTTTCCGTGACCCGGCTTTGGTTTCCGTGACCCGGCTTTGGTTTCCGTGACCCGGCTTTGGTTTCCGTGACCCGGCTTTGGTTTCCGTGACCCGGCTTTGGTTTCCGTGACCCGGCTTTGGTTTCCGTGACCCGGCTTTGGTTTCCGTGACCCGGCTTTGGTTTCCGTGACCCGGCTTTGGTTTCCGTGACCCGGCTTTGGTTTCCGTGACCCGGCTTTGGTTTCCGTGACCCGGCTTTGGTTTCCGTGACCCGGCTTTGGTTTCCGTGACCCGGCTTTGGTTTCCGTGACCCGGCTTTGGTTTCCGTGACCCGGCTTTGGTTTCCGTGACCCGGCTTTGGTTTCCGTGACCCGGCTTTGGTTTCCGTGACCCGGCTTTGGTTTCCGTGACCCGGCTTTGGTTTCCGTGACCCGGCTTTGGTTTCCGTGACCCGGCTTTGGTTTCCGTGACCCGGCTTTGGTTTCCGTGACCCGGCTTTGGTTTCCGTGACCCGGCTTTGGTTTCCGTGACCCGGCTTTGGTTTCCGTGACCCGGCTTTGGTTTCCGTGACCCGGCTTTGGTTTCCGTGACCCGGCTTTGGTTTCCGTGACCCGGCTTTGGTTTCCGTGACCCGGCTTTGGTTTCCGTGACCCGGCTTTGGTTTCCGTGACCCGGCTTTGGTTTCCGTGACCCGGCTTTGGTTTCCGTGACCCGGCTTTGGTTTCCGTGACCCGGCTTTGGTTTCCGTGACCCGGCTTTGGTTTCCGTGACCCGGCTTTGGTTTCCGTGACCCGGCTTTGGTTTCCGTGACCCGGCTTTGGTTTCCGTGACCCGGCTTTGGTTTCCGTGACCCGGCTTTGGTTTCCGTGACCCGGCTTTGGTTTCCGTGACCCGGCTTTGGTTTCCGTGACCCGGCTTTGGTTTCCGTGACCCGGCTTTGGTTTCCGTGACCCGGCTTTGGTTTCCGTGACCCGGCTTTGGTTTCCGTGACCCGGCTTTGGTTTCCGTGACCCGGCTTTGGTTTCCGTGACCCGGCTTTGGTTTCCGTGACCCGGCTTTGGTTTCCGTGACCCGGCTTTGGTTTCCGTGACCCGGCTTTGGTTTCCGTGACCCGGCTTTGGTTTCCGTGACCCGGCTTTGGTTTCCGTGACCCGGCTTTGGTTTCCGTGACCCGGCTTTGGTTTCCGTGACCCGGCTTTGGTTTCCGTGACCCGGCTTTGGTTTCCGTGACCCGGCTTTGGTTTCCGTGACCCGGCTTTGGTTTCCGTGACCCGGCTTTGGTTTCCGTGACCCGGCTTTGGTTTCCGTGACCCGGCTTTGGTTTCCGTGACCCGGCTTTGGTTTCCGTGACCCGGCTTTGGTTTCTGTGACCCGGCTTTGGTTGCAATGACTGGCTTTGGTTTCTGTGACCCGACTTTGGTTCCTGTGACCCGCCTTTGGTTTTTGTGGCCAGGCTTTGATTTCGGTGACCCGGCTTTGGTTTCTGTGACTTATCTTTGGTTTCTGTGACCCGGCTTTGGTTTCTAAGACCGGACTTTTTGTTTCTGTGACCCGGCTTTGGTTTCTGTGACCCGGCTTTGGTTTCAGTGACCCGGCATTGGATTATGTGACCCGGCTTTGGTTTCTCTGATCCGGCTTTGGTTTCTTTGACCCAGCTTTGGTTTCTGTGACCTGGCTTTGGTTTGCTGTGACCCGGCTCTGGATTATGTGACTCGGCTTTGGTTTCTATGACTTGGCTTTGGTTTCTGTGACATGGCTTTGGTTTATGTGATCCGGCTTTGGTTTCTGTCACATGGCTTTGGTTTTTGTGACCCGGCTTTGGTTTCTGTGATCGGGCTTTGGTTTCTTTGACTCAGCTTTGGTTTCTGTGAGCGGCTTTGGTTTCTGTGACCCGGCTTTGGTTTCTGTGACTCAGCTTTGGTTTCTGTGACCCGGCTTTGGTTTCTCTCACCCGGCTTTAATTTACGTGACCCAACTTTGGTTTTTGTGACCCGGCTTTGGATTATGTGACCCGGGTTTTGTTTCTGTGACTCGGCTTTGGTTTCTGTTACCTGGCATTGGTTTATGTGACCCTGCTTTGGTTTCTGTGACCCGGCTTTGGTTTCTGTGACCCTGCTTTGATTTCTGTGAACCGGCTTTCGTTTTTGTGACCCGGCTTTGGTGTCTGTGACCCGGCTCCTGTTTCTGTGACACGTCTCTGGTTTATGTGACCCGGCTCTGGTTTCTGTGACCCAAATTTGGTTTCTGTGACCCGGCTTTGGTTTATGTGACCCGGCTTTGGGTTCTCTGACCCGGCTTTGGTTTCTCTGCCCCGGCTTTGGTTTCCATGACCCGGCTTTGGTTTTGTGACCAGGCTTTGGTTTCTGTGTCCCGGCTTTGGTTCCCGTTACCCGGCTTTGGTTTCAGTGACCTGGCTTTGGTTTCTGTGACCCTGCTTTGGTTTCTGTGACCTGCCTTTGGTTCCTGTGACCCGGCTTTGGTCCTGTGACCTCGCTTTCGTTGCCGTGACCCGGCTTTGGTTTTTGTGATCCGGCTTTGGATTCTGTTACCTGGTTTTGGTTTCTGTAACCTGGATTTGGTTTCTATGACCGGGCTTTGGTTTCTGTGCTCCGGCTTTGGTTCGTTGACCCGGCTTTGGTTTCCGTGACCCGGCTTTAGTTTCTGTGACCTGGCTTTGGTTTCTATGACCCGGCTTTGGTTTCTGTGACCCGGCTTTGGTTTATGTGACTTGGCTTTGGTTTTTTTGACCCGGCTTT
>SZWC01032046.1:1777-13350 GCA_023375785.1 Penium margaritaceum | reverse complement strand
CGTGAATCTCACATGCAGGCACTCAGCAAGACCAACAAGTGCTTCGACAGGTTCTGGCTCATCTTGCACAACCTCGTGTGCATACAAGAATTTTCTTGGCGGCCAACCACCCGGGGTCATTTTCCTCACTCGTGTGGTTTTGTTGTTTCGTTGTTTAGCTCTGCAGGGCTTACTCTTGTATTTTTGCTACTTATTCTGATCTGTCCATTGGGCAACCGAGCAGCCCGTATCATTCCTGGGTTTGTACTGGTCTTTGTCGCAAACCATTCAATACTAGTACCTATCTTGCTGTTATTTTTCTCCACCCTTGAGGCTATGCTTGTTACACGCATGCACACTGAGGTGAGGGGGGGGGGGGAGATATCCCCTCCTCCCTTTCTTTTTCTGAATCCAACTCTTAAACTCTCATTCATGTATTTCCCTTCTCTCAACCTAACTTAGCATTGTCTGTCCCATTGTAACACACACCGTATGCTCTCTCATACGGACAGTAACTAAGAGGGATATCACATTTCCTGATGGTATCAGAGCACTTGAGAGACAACCATCTTTGCGCTCAACCATACAGAATGTAGCAGCAGCAGCAGAGATCTCTAGGCTGGGCTGGGCTAGACTACGTGATGCATACAGGTCCTGGCATTGTGGAGGTCCTGAGGTGAGAGCTCACGACACACAGTCCTCCGGCAATGCCAGACGCAGAATGCTGCCGAATGTCTCATTGCCGCTTCCGTCGTTGCGATTGCCATCTTGGCGGAGACAGTTTGTGGTGAGGGTGTTCACGGCCGCCACAACCGCACCTGCATTCTGTTGCTACAATAGTAGCCGCAATTGCATTTGGCCATCGCTGTGATGGCAGCGTTGAAAACAAGGGTAACCACAGCTGCCACAAAGGCTGTAGCTGTAGCAGCCACAGCGGCCAGCCATCATGCTGCAGCAGCTACAGCATTAGAGGTAGCAACTGACGCATCAGCTACTAGACTCGTGTTCACAATAGCACACTACTATACCTACAGCAGCCATCGCCCACAGCAAGAGGCGCATCTGTACCTCCTAGCAGAAGCACCAACTACCAACGTAGCTGCCATGAATTTGGCGGCATTCATCCTCCAAACAGCGGCAGCAGCATTGTCAGCACCAGCCGTCGCATCAAAAGAAGTAGTGTTTAAAATAGTGCAAAGTTGCTGCAACACTTGGCCATTGCAATAGCACCCACATCCACAGAAGCAGCCGCGGAAGCGGTTACGTGAAAACTGCAGCGGCATCAGTGGCAGTAGTAACCGCAGTCGTAGCAAGCAGCAGCCACAGTCGCAACAGCCACAACAGTTGCTACATTTATTGCTGCTCTTTAGGACCTTGCAACCAGCGGGAAACTGTTGGGCAGCTTCCCGATAGGGCCCTCTCGACTCGTTACGAAGCCCCCCACCCCTCACCAATCAATCAAGGAATGGGTCTATCCATTGGTGAGGGTTTCAATTGGCGGACTTGCCCTTAATGGGCTCATGCCAACGACACACGTGCAAAAAAGGGTGAGAGGGGACCCCACAACTCTAAGAGACATGAGACACCTGAACGTGGGTTTTGTCACCTTTGCCTGTGGGGTCTTTGATGGGACTTTACATTTTGTTTTCTTTTCTTGTTTTCAATTTTTTATTCCTCCTTGCTCTCAGGACCCGTGCATTCAGCATTATGTCTCAGTTCTTTGATAGACCACCTGCAGCCTTCTCCCTTTTGTGTTTTACTTTACGTCCTTCTTCTCCTTGGTTGAGACCCAAGTGCTTGGGGTTCTGTCCCGGTACCTTGGTAGACCAATCTCACATTCTTTCAGCAATCATCTGGGTTTCTCCCAAATTTTATTCCCTTTGTGCCATGGCATCACTGGTGATTCCATCTCTACGAGCATCGTGGACGCCACCCTAGTGGGCCCCTTCCTTCTATGGCCCACCTTTACTTCTAATACGCCTCCACCGTGGCTGCGCGCCTCGGCTCCACACACTGTCGCCTCCTCCCCTCCGCTCGCACCATCGAGCTCTCTCTTGTCAGATGCCAGGCCTGAATTGGACCCGCACTCCGGCCGTCCCTTGCCACCTTGGCCCTATCAGCATCAACCCCCAGTGGTCCCTTCTGGTGTGAGTTTGGCTGTTTAGTCTGGGGGTCACAACTGTTCATTAGGTGGAGCCCTTCAAGGCATGTCACGTGGTGGGGTTGTGTTGCCTAAGGATTAGATTGAGCACTGGCACTTGTTTACATTCCCGTGTCACCTTGCCGTGAGTTCTGGCCAGGCAGACCACTTCTATGGCTTTTTCAAAAGCGTCGCTCAATGTCATGTGACTGCTTTGTCTCATGTGTCCAGTGGCTTCAGGATCATCGATTCTGGAGCTACCCATCACATGATGTCGTCCCGTGCTAAGTTTTTCTCATTGGAGCCTGTCGTGTCGTCTCATCATGTCGCCTGCAAATGTCATTCATACTGGGTCCGGCCAGATGTTGCCGGTTCAGGGTGTTCGTGTTGTGCACTTTGTTGGTCTAGCTAGTGATCTGTTCCTACCTGATGTGCTCTTTGTGCCTGTGCTTGGGGTCAGCCTACTGCCTGTGACTGTATTTGATGATCAAGGTGTGCACATTGTCACGTTTTTTGGCGTTGGCATTGCTTTGCTCGGTTTTCTTGATGTGTTGTGCTTTGTGGCCTGCGTAGTGACAATTTGAATCATGTGCCTTTGTTTGCACCCAGCACATCCGTTGGTGCAGTTGGTCATGCCCATGTCGCCCCTTCCCTTTCTGCCGAGCATGAGCGCTTGCTTCATCGTCGCCTCTGTCATATGAGCACCTCTGCCATTCACATCTTGCAGCATCATTACCCTCCCGCTGGTCTTGACGCTACCACTTGTCCCGCTATTTGCACTGCTAACTGCATGGATTGTATGCAAGGCAAAATGCATCGCTTCCCTTTCCCACTTTCCACGTCTCATACCCATGAGCCTCTTGCTCTTGTCCATGCCGATGTCATGGGACGGTTCCCAGTTGAGTTCCTCAGTGGCGGTCGTTATATCTTATGTCCGACCGACGACTACTGGATTTTTCCTCTCCGTCTGAAGAGTGACGTTAGTCCCATGTTGGAGTCTAGGCAGACCGTGCCTGTCAGCGCAAACAGCAAGTATTTTGCTCTAATTGTGGGAGTGAGTTCATCGGATCAACCTTGCATTTTCTTACGTTGGTTGGTGTGTGGGTTGAGTCTTCCGCTCCCTACACCCCTCAGAAGAATGACGTTTCTGAATGTTGGAATGAAACNTGGCGGTCGTTATATCTTATGTCCGACTGACGACTACTGGATTTTTCCTCTCCGTCTGAAGAGTGACGTTAGTCCCATGTTGGAGTCTAAGCAGACCGTGCCTGTCAGCGCAAACAGCAAGTATTTTGCTCTAATTGTGGGAGTGAGTTCATCTGATCAACCTTGCATTTTCTTACGTTGGTTGGTGTGTGGGTTGAGTCTTCCGCTCCCTACACCCCTCAGAAGAATGACGTTTCTGAATGTTGGAATGAAACTCTTGCGGGTGGGGTTTGCACCATGCTCTTTGAGTCCAGCTTGTCTGAAGCTTTCACTTATCAAGCCATGAAATAGATGACTTGGGTGTGGAACCAGGCCACTTCCACACCACATCACTCCGTATGAACACTGGTACCGTTGTTGCGGTGACTTACACCACAACGGAGGAGCATTCCCTGTGATTGGCTCCCTAAGTGTCTCACCGAAGTCCAAGGTGTGGAGTTTTTGGGATCCAAAAAGTCCTCATGCCATTGAGTCACGTGAGGCTCTCTTCTTTGAGAGAAAGTTCACTCGTGACATTGTCCATCGAATCCCCTCTCTTGGCCCGATTTTGCATGCTGCCGACTGGTCTTGAGCCAGATGGCCCTCGGGCGGTTAACCCCACTCCCCTGTGCCTCCCGTTCTGTCAACAACCTTACCAGTATGCATCTCGTTCCCCACCTCTGCGTCGCTCCCTACGCCTTTACCTACGTCAGTGGATGCCTCATCGGCACCTGCATTGCAACCATTCTCCATGCCTGCAGCCGCATTCACCTCTTCTTCCTCATATGCGCCAGCATCACTGCCCATGTCCTCACCTGGTGCCATGACCTTGTCGTCGTTGGCACCATCTCCAGCATCCTCCCATGCATCCTCACCTGTGTCCTCTCGTGATTCTCCACTTCNTTTTGGGATCCAAAAAGTCCTCATGCCATTGAGTCACGTGAGGCTCTCTTCTTTGAGAGAAAGTTCACTCGTGACATTGTCCATCAAATCCCCTCTCTTGGCCCGGTTTTGCATGCTGCCGACTGGTCTTGAGCCAGATGGCCCTCGGGCGGTTAACCCCACTCCCCTGTGCCTCCCGTTCTGTCAACAACCTTACCAGTATGCATCTCGTTCCCCACCTCTGCGTCGCTCCCTACGCCTTTACCTACGTCAGTGGATGCCTCATCGGCACCTGCATTGCAACCATTCTCCATGCCTGCAGCCGCATTCGCCTCTTCTTCCTCATATGCGCCAGCATCACTGCCCATGTCCTCACCTGGTGCCATAACCTTGTCGTCGTTGGCACCATCTCCAGCATCCTCCCATGCATCCTCACCTGTGTCCTCTTGTGATTCTCCACTTCATCCTGATCCTTCGTTGGTTCCATACGCAGCAGACCCGGTAGATCCTACCCTCTCGTCTGTCCCTACCTCGTATATTCCGGCTCTAGATGGCCGTCTACGTCCCTTGCAATCTTCCTCTCACTCAGTCCCCTCCGCCAGTCAGTCCGTGTCTGCTCGCTCGTCCGCCCTAGCCTCGTCCCCTTCCATTGACCAGCCAGCCCCTGCCACTGGCCTAAATGCGCTTGGTCTAACAACGGCTGTTGTCCAACCCAATTCGACAGTCAGTTATTCCGTGATCATTGATGAGTTCTTCTATGCTATTGCCACCGTTGAGTCTCATCTTGTCGTTTCCCCTGCCTCTGTCACTACCGCCCTCACTGCACGTGGTGGCGCAAGTCTCCCGCCTGATCCGGACACTGTCTGGGAGGCTCGCTCAGACCTGGATGTAGCTCTCTGGGAGCAGGCTATGTGTGAGGAGCGCAACGCAATTGCACAACATGGCGTTTACGGCATGGTGGATCTCCCACCTAGTCGAAAATCCATTGCAACACGTTGGGTGTTTTGGCGCAAGCATAAGAAAAATACATGGTTCAGCGGTTCAAGGCTCGTCCACTACCAAGGGCTTTTCCCAAGTGCCTGGCACGGACTTTGATGCCACTTTTGCCCCGGTCGGGAAGTACACCACTGCCAAGGCATTGTTCAGCCAGGTGACTCAGTATGACTAAGAATTGCATCAGATGGATGTAAATAACACATTCTAACACACTCGTATCCATAAGGAGATCTACCTTGATGCTACCGGCTGTGTCTAGTGTGTTTGCAATGCATTGTATCGGTTAAAACATTCCCCTCATTGTTGGAACCTCGAGATTTCTGCCACCCTTCATTGCGGTGGCTACAGTTGCAACACAATTGAATCTGCTCTCTTAGTGAATGACTCCGCAACACCTTTTGTTTTCATCTTGGTCCATGTGGACGATCTCCTCATTGCCTCGCCGGATCCACAGGATGTCCAAGCTGTGAAGGACCTCCTCCAGTCTCCGTACAAGAAAAAGGATCTCGGCCCTGTCCACGTATTCTTGGACATGGAGATTGAGCGTGACCGTCAGCGTCGCATGCTCAGTGTGCATCAGGCCGGATATGTCAGCGCTCTAGGGGAGCGGTTTGCCGACCTCCTCGCTGATTTTCCCCATTTGACTAAGTCTATGATGCATGCTGTGTAGAGACTTCTGAAGACCACAGACGCTATGCGGTTTGGGGAGCTGGTTGACATCATGACCTACCTCTAGATCATTGGGTCTCTGATGTTTCTTGGCACTACCACACATGGTGATGTTGTGTTTGAAGTCAAGTTCTTGTCCTAGTTCTCTCACTCCTTGCGTCGCCTCCATCTGGAGGCTGCCCTAGGTGTCATTCGCGATGTCGTGTCCACTGCTTGCCTGGGCTTGTGTTATCGCACGCAACCCTTTTGTGGTCGTTTATGGATGCACTGAGCGAGGCTCACAACGACGCCCGCAGCCGTTCCACTACTGGACGGCGACACTACAATCTCGTGGAAGAGTGCGAAGCAGGGTTGTATTGTGTGTAGCTGGATTGAGGTTGAGTATGTTGCTTGGGTGAGGGGGTATGTGAGAGCATTTGCCTCTCTTGCCTTGTGTAGTGGCTGCGCCAACCCATTCGCTGCATCACCATCCGCTACGACAATGAAAGCACGCGCCGCATTGTTGAGCACGACGGCATGCATGACACAAGCACAAAGCACATCGACATTGAGCATCACTTTGTGTGTGAACGCATTACATGTGGCGTCGTGTGTTTGATTGGGGTTGACACGCGGAAGCAGCGCGCTGACTTTCTCCACAAGGCGCTGTGCACTCTGATGGTCTGCAATCCCTCCGTGCTGACCTTGGATGACGTCCGTCATTCCCTTTGTTTGCGTTCTGTGCCCCTTTTGTTTTCTTCCTGGTCTACCCTATGGCTCCCTATTGTGCTTTGCTTGTGTCCCTTGCTGCTTTCTGGCATCTGACGTTTGCGCGCCATAGGGGGGTGTTGTGTCCGTCTCGGTAGCTTCTAGACTTGACGGAAAACTCACATGCATGCAATCAGCAACAACCAACAGGTGCTTTGACAGGTTCCGGCTATCTTACATGGCCTTGTGTGCATCCATGAATTTCCTTGAAGGCCAACTACCCGGGGCCATTTTCCACACTCGTGTGGCTTTACTATTTTGTTGTTGAGCTGTGTAGAACTTACTCTTGTGTTTCCGTTGCTTCTTTTGGTTTGTCGATCAGACAACAAAGCAACGCCTATTGTTCTGGAGTATGTATTTGTCTTTTTCGCGAACTCTTCAGTAGTAGTTCTTATCTTGTTTTTGTTTTTCTCCACCCTGGCAGAGATGCTTGTTGCACGCGCGCACGCCGAGGTGAGGGGGGAGGAGATATCCCCTCATCCCTTTCTGTTATGAATCCAACTATTACATTCTTGTACAGCTCTTTGCTGTCTCTCCACCTAACTTACCGCCATCTGTGTGTTGTAACACATACTACTCTCTCTCAAACAAACATTAACTAAGAGGGAATCGCTTTCCCTCACTTTTACCCCTTTGTCTACAATTTTGAGTGTAGTCCATGCCTTGTGTTGCATCAGCATTTCACACAATGCATGGGTTAAGGACTTCAGAGCTAACCTTATTTAGAAGATATTGTAGCCTCCCACCACTTCATGCTGTTCTGATTTGTGACGTTCTTGTTGACCTGTACAGTTTACTGTGACCACTCGGCCGTGTCCATGCTTGTGCAGATCACTGATGCGGACCCGGGTGGCACTGGGGCGTTGTCTGGTGGTGGACTACCTGCTCGGAGCTGATCGACGGTCGCCCCCGAGTACTAGATGCTGTCCAGGACCTTCTACAGTTTTTCTGCAGCTTGTAGGATTTCATCGGTGGACTGGCCGTGGGCCCGATTTGCATGTTTCTGCATTGTGTGTCCACCGTTTGTTACCGGATGCATGCATGTGACCAGTCATGGCGTTTGGCTTGAGATTCTGCACGTGTAGGTTCAGACCGCATAGTGTTCTGACTTGTATACACTGAGTTTCAGCCAAAACAAAGGTTTTGGGCTAGTTTTAGGACAGATCTTGCACTGTTGCTTGCGACACCCGCCGTGCGCCGCAGCAGGTACTTATGCCATAGACATGTTACTTGTCATTTCTCTCTGTAAATGCTATTGAAGAATTCTAACACTTTTCCTTGTGTCGCCTAGCTAGACCCTTGTTGTGTGCACGACTTGTGACTGTCGTCACCGTCTGACCATGCACTGACGCCTAATCAGCTGCGGTATTGGTAGGAAACTTTCACGCATTTTCTCATGGTATCAGACAAACGAGACCTCTCTCGTTGAGCTGCACCGTAGAGACGCAGCACTGGTAGCAACAGTGAGAGTCACCGCCGCCGCTGTATCCTCGGACTCGTTGCAGTCATTTTCAGCAGCGACATAACCACGAAGTCCCCATCACCTCACCTGGTGAGAGCTGTGGAAGTTACAAGCTCCAGCAGGCAAACCGAGCAGTAGAAGCAGCACCGGGTGGCAACAGCAACCGTGTCTCGCTGGGCATTCTGACAAAAAAAGGGGGGAAGCAGCTCGCAGCAACAGCCTGCAGCAGCTCGCAATGCGAAGCGGTGGATGCGAGCAGTAGAAGCTTGCAGCGGAAGCAGCAGCAAGCAGCGGTAGCGGCAGGGAGTGTTATGGGAGCCGTCGGTCGAGGCGGTGATTACGTCATCATGCTGAGGTCAGATGCATGATTTGATGCCCCCATTGTATTCTACATGAAAAACCGTGCGAAATCGACCCAAGAACCGGGTCATTTGGTACAGGGACAAGAAAGATACGGCCGTGCAAAGGTGGGAGGCGCACCTCCAGAAAACAGGAGACGTACCGGTTCGACCCCGAGCACGGCGGAGCGACTTTCTCGCCCACTACAGCCGAAGCGCCCCTGGATGGACGTTTAGCCAATGAGGCAAGGTTCATTGAGGTCCATGGGCGCTTTGGGATGGCGGCTGGAGCTGCATTCGCAAGGAAAGGCGCTTCGGGCGGCCGTGACCCCCGCTGGCGGTGCTGCCAGCGGCCGTCACGCGTGGAGCATTCAAACGGCCATAACTTAGCCGCTTCTTCACGGATTGAGGCGTTCTTTGGTGCGTTGGAAAGCTCTCAGCGCGTACTACATGATTCATGTGTTATTTACATGAGTACACCTTGATAAAGGGCTTCGGAGCGCTGAGTAGATTTCGGCTGCCCCATAGGGGCTGGTACATAAGGAAGCCTAGGGATTGATCTAGGCATGCCAATCTTACCCAGAGACTCTGTACATTGTCTTGTACTGATCTATCAAGTCTAAAGGATTCATTCCTTTCCCAACACTCCTTGTGTTCCAAGCATTGCCTCGCACACGTCCATTCGGTCCTACAAGTCTTCCGCAGCGCACCTTGGTGCAAACGCCGCCGGGAGAGTCGCACGGCGGGAACCTCGGTCACTAGCAGCGGTCTTGCTGCTAGGAGAGGGTCGTGCGACATCTCAAGGGTTGGCCCACACACAAGGGGTCGAGGGTTGGGAGGTTTATCCCAAGGGCTCGGCGTGTGACCGTCACGCCGGGCGCTCCTCGGTTCACATTTGGTATCAGAGCCCGTGGACGTTCGCTCGGTCTTTGCGCGGACCCAAGGGAGGCAGCAGATCTGCCACAACTGCGTTTGGCCAGCATTTTTTCGTCACAACTAGAACCATGGCGGCAGCGGCATTTGACCAGGCTTTCCTCATGGAGGAGATCCGGCGTGCTCTTGACGAGTTGCGTCAAGAGAACCAGCAGCTGCGCGCGGAGGTTGAGGCGAGGTACGTTGGTCAAGGGAGCAGTGCGTTGGGGGGTGCTGCATTGGCATCCGCACCTGCCTTTTGGCGGCCCAAGCCGAAGGAGCAGGAGTTCTACACCGGCAAGGGCAGTGCGCGTGAGTGGCTCTTCACGGTGAACTCGTACTTCACGGCGTTGGGCGTTCCCGTGGGAGAAGATGCTACGAGACTGGAGTATGCACCTACGCTACTCCGGGGAATGGCGCTGCATTGGTGGTCGGCGTTGTGCCGGCGGAACGCCGCTGGATTGCCGGACGGGCTGGGGGCCGGGGCACGGCTTCAGCCACTGTTGAGTCTACCGCTGGGGCGGGAAGTGCAGCTCGGTGCGCGGGCATTGACGGAGAAGCCAGAGACGTGGGAGCAGTTCGAGACGATGCTCCAGGCGCGTTTTGACCTCCTCAACTGCAGCCGGGTCGCACGTGATAAGATCAAGCACGTCAAGCAAGGCGGATCCGTCCAGGACTACACTACACGCTTCATGGCCTTGGCGGCGCAGATTAACGACCTCTCGGATGCGGAGGCGTACGACCGCTACCACGATGGCCTGAAGCCGCACGTCCAACGCGAACTCGCGGTGCTCGGGTTGCGGACCTTTGCGGAGTTGGTCTCGGCAGCGGAGCGCATCGACGCGGTAAGCTACAATGCGCGCCGGACCAGCTATGCAACACAACCACGGGTGGAGCAGCCGGGTCAGGCTGTGCCCATGGAGGTGGATGCAATCCAAGCCGGGCAGCGGGGTGCGGGCGGGCAACAGGGACCGAGAGGCAAATGCTGGGTTTGTGGTGAGGAGGGTCATCACAAGCGGGATTTCCCCAAGCGCAAGGCACAGCAGTGAAACGGGCAGCAGCAGTGAGGAGGGGATGACCTACTGCTGCAAGTCTTTCATCCGCAAAGGACAGCACCAGCCCTGAAAGGCTTTTGCCAATTAAGGAGCTGCCTCAAGTGCTCCTACGGAATGAAGGTGAGACCCAGCAGTTTCCAGGGATCATCTTGGAGCTGGATCTTGAGATTCCGGAGGGGAATTTCAAGGATCGGAGGAAGCTACGCGGGCTGCTAGACGGCGGCGCAAGTCATAGCTTCTTCAACGACAGGTTGGCGACGAGGTTGGAGCTCGCACGGCAGCCGGGGACGTCGGCCAAGGCGCGGCAGATGTCCGGAGTGGTGGAGTACGGCAGGCCTCTCGTCAAGCACAAAGTCCATATGGGTGAGTTGGTGTGCCACATGGAGTTCCACACTTGCCCTATGGATGACTACGGTTGCTTGATCGGCCGGGATTGGTTGCACGTTTGGAATCCGGAGGTGGGTTGGAGGTGCAACCGGGTGGTCGTAAAGGCGGGCGGGAAAATCATCACTTTGCCCTTGTGGCAGGGTGAGGAGGAGTCGGAAGTGGCGGAAGCGGGGAAGCAGCTGTGCGTCATCAACTTGCAGCAGCTGAAGCGGTGCGAGCGCAAGGGTGACCAGGTTTACTTGGCATGGGTGCGTCCACAACAAGCAGCAGAGCAGCAGATTGCAGCGGTTGAAGCAGCGGAGGGGCAGCCGGTGGAAGGCGCAGGGGCTCCAGAGTTGCCTCCCGGTGTTGGGGAGGTGCTCAAGGAGTTCGGGGACGTTTTTCCAGAGGAATTGCCAAAGGGGCTGCCACCGCGGCGCGACATCGACCACAGGATCGAGGTGGTGCCAGGTTCGTCACCAACGGTGCGGTCTTACAACCGCATGAGCGATGCGGAGCTTGGCGAGCTCAAGAAGCAGTTGGGGAAGTTGGTGGACCAAGGCTTCATTCGGCCGTCGGTATCTCCGTACGCGGCGCCGGTGCTGTTCGTCAAGAAGAAATCAGGAGAGCTGCGGATGTGCGTGGACTACCGGGCGCTCAACAACATCACAGTGAAGAACCGCTACCCGTTGCCGCGGGCCGAGGAGCTGTTCGACCAGCTACGAGGTGCACGCGTCGTTAGCAAACTGGACCTGAGGTCGGGGTACCACCAAATCCGCATTGCGGAGGAGGATGTGGGAAAAACCGCGTTTCGGACGCGCTATGGACACTTTGAGTATCTC
>SZWC01032045.1:0-17764 GCA_023375785.1 Penium margaritaceum | reverse complement strand
CACGACACAACACGACACGACACGACACGACACGACACGACACGGCACGGCACGGCACGACACGGCACGACACGACACGACACGACACGACACGGCACGGCACGACACGACACGACACCCCCCCTTGCACCCACTTTGCGATACACGACTACATCTCTATGCACGAAAGCACACCCTTGCACCCGTCAAGTCAAAGCGAGCTCCAACCAAGACAGCAGCACACGTCAACACTGATGAATGACCATGTCTCAACTCGTAGAGGTCACTGCAGCAGAATCACACCAAACTCAACTGTAGCTCAACTGGGAAGACCAGACTTTTCCAAAGCACACCAGCGCCTCTACTCTCCTCACCACAACCCACTCATGTTGGCCATACAGTGGAGACACTGGCAGCACAATGGACCACAATGACTCGACGACGACCTCACAACCCCCGGGATACTTCGAGCTCACATGCAGGCAATGACCAAGAAGGTTGACATTCGCATGCAGGATTGAACCCATCACAATCATGCCCAGCTTCAACTCACCCAGACAACTTCGGCTTCAGAAATTTACACACCAGCCTTCACTGTGCATGCATCCATAGTGTTGCTGGGTATGTCCACATCCTCTGAATAACAGACACACGCTGCAACTGTCTGCACCTGCCACTGCTACAATTGCTTCCACCCACACACAGCTGTGTCAGTTTGCTCACAAGTGCTCCAGCCTCCCCCAGTGGCAACCCACCTATCTTCTGAATCTTCAGTCACCCATGCACCGCACTGCACTGCGCTGCGCTGCGCCGCACTGCGCCGCGCCATGCCACGCCGTACCGCACCGCACCACACCGCACTGCATTGCACTACACTGCATTGACCTCAACTCACCAGAAGGCCTCAGTCACGCCACCTGCGTAGCGCCGCTGCCGCCGTTGGCGCTGCCATCAGCATCGGCAGGCGCGGGCTGCAGCACAGGGTGAAGGCGCGAGTGCCACGGCCACACGCACAGCCGCCGCTCCGCGTCGTAGTGCCAGTAGCCATTGGCAACGAGGCGCTGGCGCTTTGCGTCCTTGCCACTGATCCAGTTGTTGTGGAGGATGGCGCAGCCCTTGGCCTCACATGCTGCCGTCACGTCCTTGGCCTCCCAAAATTCATGCACTGCACCGTTGGGGTACAAGGCGCGGTCCAGGAAGATGGTGCGCAGACCGTTGCGCCACACACACTCCTCCTTGCCCGGCACCAGCAGCTCTCCGTGCACGCCACACAGGATGTCGTAGAAGCTCGGCTGCTCCGACAGCTTGGTGGTGGCTGCGTGCGCTGTGATGGCCTCAAACGCCTCCACCGTCATCTCGTCCGCGCGAGCGAAGTAGAAGCCCGAGTTGATGCGGCGGATGCCCGTGCCTGGCAGGCTGGCGTTGGGCTCGTTGCTCTGGATGGGGAACGTGCCGGGGCCGAAGCTCATGAGGTGGCGCAGCGGGTCCTTGTACCACACAATGTCCACGTCAGTCCACAACACGCTGTACCCTGCCTTGAGCACGCGCAGGACCGCGCGCGACTTGAGCTTGGTGAACTGGCGGAAGCACTGGCTGCCGAATGCGCAGTCCGCCGAGTCCACGCCCTTAAGCCCCGTGCTGACCTGCTCGTAGTACACGGCCAGCCCCTGCGTGAACGAGAAGCGGTACAGGTCCTCGTCCAGCGCTGCGACCACTAGGTTGTCCGCCAGCCCCAGCATGCGCAGGCGGCACACGAAGCTCATGAGCATTTCCGCGTAGCCGTAGGTGACGGCCACGAGGATCACCACCTTCTCGCCGCCAATGTGCCGCGCCACCTGCGGCAGCAGCTGCTCCATCGTGTGCGGCAGCCCTGGCTTGGAGGTGGGAGAGGGCACGGGGTCAATGGCAAAGTCGTCACGGTTGTCGATGGACACGCTGCCGCACAGCCAGAAGCGTCCGTCTGTCTTGGGGTCAGACTGAGACGCGGGCACGAATGGCGAGTACTCGCACGAGCAGTTACCAGGGCGGATACGGCGCTGCAGGCACATGAAGTTGGCTGCACGCACACCACGCCACACCACGCCACACCACACCACCCCACCCCACACCACACCACACCACACCACACCACACCACACCACACCACACCACACCACACCACACCACACCACACCACACCACACCACACCACGCCATACAACATTAACACATGAGCAAACGTTACGTGTCTGACATCGCTAATGCCTCACAGGCACAACGACATGAGGGTGCCCAGTGGCAAACAATGCATGTGCATGTTCACGTGTATGTGCATGAACCTACAGATGTGCATGTGCATGCACATACACATGTGCACGTGGACGTGTGTATGTATGTGCATGGGCATTTGCATGTGTATGTGTATGGCCAACATAGCAGCACACGCGCGCACGAACAGACACACAGACACACACGCTGGTGCTGGTGCTGGTGCTGGTGCTGGTGTCTACCAACACCAGCACACGCAGCCGCACTGCACACGGAACCGAGACACCCTGCACCCACACCCAGCTTTCTGTGCTGTGTGAAGATTGGGGTCTTTGCTACCTGCCTCTCTCCCTCGCTCAACGCACGCGGGAAAATGTGGTTATGCTGATTTCTAGGGCACCCGTCGCACTGCATTACCACAACTGCATTACCACTGCATTACCAACTTGCCATATCAGGCCCAACACGCATGTGTTCTGCGCAAGCAGCACCGCTGCAACCCACGGCTGCATCTACATGCACATGTGCCCGAGACCATGACATGGCAGCCAAACTGCTGGCAAGTTGTGCTACACCACGTCCATCGACAGTGGCATGCATGTCAACATCAATGTCCCATGTCGAAATCAACTTCAGCATCAACATCGGCATTGACGTTGTCGTTGATGTCGACGTTGATGTCAAATGTCAACGTCATTGTCGACCACCAATGTCAGCACCAATATCAAATGTCAACGTCAATGTCAGCGTCAATGTCAGCGTCAGCGTCAGCGTCAGCGTCAGCGTCAGCGTCAGCGTCAGCATCAGCGTCAGCGTCAGCGTCAGCGTCAGCGTCAGCGTCAGCGTCAGCATCAGCGTCAGCGTCAGCGTCAGCGTCAGCGTCAGCGTCAGCGTCAGCGTCAGCGTCAGCGTCAGCGTCAGCATCAGCGTCAGCGTCAGCGTCAGCGTCAGCGTCAGCGTCAGCGTCAGCATCAGCGTCAGCGTCAGCGTCAGCGTCAGCGTCAGCGTCAGCGTCAGCGTCAGCGTCAGCGTCAGCGTCAGCGCCAGCGTCAGCGTCAGCGTCAGCGTCAGCATCAGCATCAGCGTCAGCGTCAGCGTCAGCGTCAGCGTCAGCGTCAGCGTCAGCGTCAGCGTCAGCGTCAGCGTCAGCGTCAGCGTCAGCGTCAGCGTCAGCGTCAGCGTCAGCGTCAGCATCATGGCTGTGGTAGTGAAATCTGTTACTCCCATGTTCCAACACATGTTCAAATGTTCAGAAACGCCCAACGTTTGCTCTCCCTCCTGCACTAAACTGCATGGCACTGCCGCCTACGAGCTTCTCTGCACACACATCACCACCCACACTTGCCCGCACGTGCGCCAACCAACCCACCCACATGTGTGCCATTTCTCTTGCCACCAGCCATTACTCAAAACACATACAGCCCAGCGCACGCCCAAGCGGTTGATGCACAAGATATGTTGTGTGCACAGCAATTCATTGCAAACGTGTGCATGCACTGCCCACAGGTTGGTGTGATGAGCTGTTGGTGCATGGAAGTGCGACTCCACTGCACCGCATTGCACTGCGCTGCACTGCACTGCACTGCACTGCAGTGCACCGCACTGCACTGCACTGCACTGCACTGCACTGCACTGCACCCTACCGCACTGCACTGCACTGCACTGCACTGCACTGCACTGCACCCCACCGCACCGCACCGCACTGCACTGCACTGCACCGCACCGCACCGCACCGCACTGCACTGCACTGCACTGCACTGCACTGCACTGCACTGCACTGCACCCCACCGCACTGCACTGCACTGCACTGCACCGCACTGCACTGCACTGCACTTCACTGCACCGCACTGCACTGCGCTGCACTGCTCTGCACTGCACTCCGCTGTACTGCGCTGCACTGCGTTGTGCTGGGCTGCACTGCATTGTAATGCGCTGCTCTGCACTGCGCTGCACTGCACTGCACTGCACTGCACTGCACTGCACTGCACTCCACTGCACTGCACTGCACTGCACAGATGCACTCCACGCTTTGCAGCGATCACAGAATCAACGCCCACAATGGGATCCATGTGTGTGAACACAACTGCCACTGCGCTGCTCTTCTCATTCCCTTGCGCCACTCTGGCGTCACTTCTGCGTCGCTTTTGTGTTGGTTTTGTATTGGTATTGTCGTTGCATGTGCTGTGGTCATGTGTCAAGCAGTGACGCTTGGCGATGGCCTGACCAGCCGTGGTCAAAAGCATGGGTTGCATTTGCATGGCTGCCGTCAACATGGGCGTGCAATGCACCGCACTGTTTCAGATTCACGACTTGCAACATCCATCGCTCGCAGCATTGTGAGAACTCAACGCCAACGTTGACGTCAGCATCAGCCGATGCTGCCATATGAGTGCAATGCAGCGTTGCAGCTATGTAGCTCCATGGCCAATGTGCGTGGACACTCTCTAAAGCCCACTGTGCGCCCACAACAGCACAGTGCGGCACGGCACATGGTACATGGCACTTGCCACATGCCATATGCCACATGCCACATGCCATATGCCACATGCCACATGCCACATGCCACATGCCACATGCCACATGCCGGACAAGGAGCACATCACAACTCAATGAGCAACCACAGCAACCACCGCGCACTCACCCTGCGGCTCGTAGCAGGAGGCGATGCGCCATGGCACATGCAGCGCGGTGCCCTTCTGGTTGGAGTAGGAGCCGTAGGTCATGGACAGGTGGATGTTTGCGTACAGCTCCCACGACGTCTGCTTGCGCGTGCTCCAGAAACTGCGCCCTGCCTCGCCGTGCCCGGCGCCCGCCGCATCCGCCACGTGCGCGTACGAGTGCGCCACGTGGATGCTGGTGATGGCGTCGCTGGCGTCCACCATGTGTCTGAGCCCCGCCGACACGATCTCGTGCGTGAGCCAGTTGTCGTACTTGCCGCGCCCGAACGCAAACGGCGGCATCACGCCCTCGAACAGCGGCACGGGTGAGTTGTTCCACATCCAGAAATCCACGCCGCCGTACGTGTGCAGCGACCCCACCGCGCGCACGTACTCGCGGATCTCCTTCTCCAGCGCAGCGCGGCTCTTGCCACTGCGTGCCAGCGTGGCGGCGTCGAAGTTGTACGGGAAGTCCTGCGCCACGTCCCACCTTGCCGCCGTGAGCACCCAGTGGTCGAAGTTGTGCAGCACCTTCTGCAGCGCCAGCATGACGTCGTTGAGCAGGATGATGTCGCCGTTGATGATCATGGACAGGTCGGTGGCAGCGGCCTGCGCGCGCGCCAGCATGGAGCTGAACATGGGCACGCCATAGAAGTTGTAGTCGATCTCGGGCTCCACCTCGATCTGCTGCGGGAACTCCTGGCTCAGCGCGTAGAAGCTGGGGTCATCGCCCAGCAGCACGATCTTGGGCGACGGCGTCAGCCGTAGCCACGACAGCAGCGCGCGCCGCTGCGGGTCGGCGGGGTCGTCCGTGTACGGCTTGGGCGCGCAGAAGATGGACAGCGACGGGATCGCCGATCCCGCGCCGTCGCCCTCCTCCTCCCCGCCAATGCCGCCGCCGTTGCTGCTGCTGCCAAACACGCCGTGCCCCATGCGCGCTGTGCGGCGCATGCGGCGCTCGCCGGAGCCTACGCCTCCCCTGGCTGCCAGCAGGTGGCGCGAGGTCGACGCGGGTGTCCTGTGGGGCCCACCAATCATGTCCTCCTCTATGTGCTGCAGCGCGCGGCGCCATGGCGCCTGCGTTGATGACGACTGATCTGCCACATGCTGCTTCTGCTGCTGCTTCAAGCCGTGACTGGCGTCGGACAAGGACGAGGTTAACAGAAGCAAGCTGGCCAACAGAAGGGTGCTGTAGCACACAACCGATGCCGCGCCAAATCCAGTCAAGAAATGCTGAATCCGCCGCCCGCTGCTATTGGCCCTCCTCCTCGGAACGCTGCTGCAGCTGTTGCTGCTGCCGCTAGGAGGCAGCGGGGGTTGGTGCTCTTGCCGTGCATCGCGGCTGCAGCGGCGTTGGGGAGCAAGGGACGACGAGTACATGAGGCTGCCCGATCGGATGGGTGGCAGCTCGGCGGCCGCTTTGCACACACGCCAAAAATCTCGTTGCTGCGGTTGTTCGTGCAAGTGCAGAAAGCAACTATTGCTGCTGCTGCTGTTGCTGCTGCAGCTGCTGCAGCCGCCGCCGCCGCCTTCGTGGCAGCTTCGTTGGTGGTCGTCGTGTGAGCGCAAGCAATCGGTGTCCGCATTGACGGCATGCACTTGGCAGCTGCTGCTGGCGCCGTCAACAGCCACAGCCGCACAAGCACTGGTTGTGGGCGAGTGGGTGGCGCATGGCGGAGACCCCCGATGTGGCGTCATCTGGCCACACATTTTTCTCAAGTGATTTAGGGGTTGGGGAGGAAGTCGGCGAGATCACGTCTTTGCATGCGCTTGATCTGGCGGCCCTCGACGAAATCTCATGTCCCCTCCTGCTCCTGGCGAAAAAAGGTGGCGGTCCCTATCGACAACTGACGCCAGGTCGTCGCGAGGGCATTTGACTATTGGAGGCACTACCTGGTACCCGATACGCCAGCCATGCACGAGCGGGGGCAGCGAGACGCCAGAACGGTGGGATTTGCACGACCGGTCAATCTGTGTGATGATTACGAAAAATAGGCTAATGCAGATGCGTGACAGGAGGAAACGCCCTGTGAAAAAGCAGGACGCACAAGCTGCTGCGAGGAGAGTGGCGTCGGATGGAGGGAGCAGCCAACGCAGGCAGGAGCAGCGGGCTTGCTTGCGAATGGGCGGCGAACGGGCGGAAGGGCCGAACGGGAGCGTCGGCGGGGTATGGTGGGAGGCGGTGGTTGGCTGGCTTGCAGCCCGTGCTGCCGCAGTATTGGCGGACGAGCAAGCAAGTGGCCGCCGTTACTGCAGCAGGGGTAGGGTGGGTCGTGTTAGGACAACGGCCGTTGAGAGCAGCTTCCTGTGGTGCTCTCGTGCCAGCAAGTGACGCGCCGCAGTAATCCCGTAGGCAGCGGTACAACCGGGGCTGCATTTGCAACCTTCGCTTCGTTCTCCGCCCACTGCCGCATTTCAGGGAAAACCATTTGCAAATGGTCTTCAAAGCGCCAGAAACGACCTTTCCTTACAACGAAAAGGATGACTGCGCGACTTCCTATAAGAAAACGACGGTGTGAGAATGTGATAACGCCCGCGGTAGTATCCAAGGGCATCTCCTGCGGTCTCTACAGATAAAAACGAATCTGGATTTTCGGCGGCTGCAAAGCAGCATCTGCGCTGAAATCGGAGATTAAGAAAAAAACTATTGTGAAAGTGCAGAATTGAATAAGTCCAGTATGGATTGATAAACACAAACATTCACTGAAAATAATCAGAAAGATGACGATATAATTGTTTGATTGAACATAAAAAACTACACCGGGAATCACGAAAATGCTTCTTTTGGTTGCAAGTGGTGTTTCTCTTGTGAACAAGATACACATCGAGCTCATTGCCAACTTAAACAGGAAACACTTCAAAACTTAGTTGAGGGCCCCAAGAATACGTTCTAAATTTGAAGCTCCACTGCCTGCAAAGACGGTATGTCACTGGCCACAACCGTGGGTGCTGAGCTCATCTGCAGCAATGAAGAGAACGTAAGACCTGTGGGCCGGGGTGGAGTAGCGCGATGCAGTCAAACGAATGGTGTGCGAGAGGCTATCACGTGGTGGTTGGGTGCATAGCGCCTCGTGGGGCCCGTCGCAGGTGGGATCGGTGAGCGTTCACCTGCATCCAGCCCGTAGAGCTGGCATCACCCTGCGCTCCAAGTTACAGACCTGACGGAAAACGAGAGATACGAACCGAAGCAATTTCAGCCCCAAGTCGAAACCAGCGGAGGCAGGGCGGATGCATCAGCACCGGAAGAACGCAGGGGATTGAACCCGGAATGCCAATGTTTTCAGTCAGAGTGGAACGTATACAGATGAGGATGACCTCGGATTTTTTCTTGAAAAAATAAAATTTCTTTCTAGTTTTTATATCAAAAACTTTAAAGCAGATTTAGTTTAGAAATGTTAAATTTGAGCACTATTATTAACCAGGTTCGTGAATTATCCCGAAAAATGGAATGAAAAGTAGTGTAGCCGATTATTGACCATGATTTTAAATTATAGATTCAATTCACATCATGATAAATTTTATAAGGTTCTAACACTGAAATGAGCGACGATGAAGGTTGTTATAGAAGAGGATCGAGCAATCAGCATTTTCATCTTTAAGGCAGCAGGCGAAGAACGCCTTTCTTTAAACATTCATGGATCGTGCTCTACATGCCACATGGATGGAAAGGAGAAGGATTGAACTTTGGCACCCATGGTAAGAATGTGAACATGCATATTAGCGGAGAGAAGACCATTCAAGGGCAATTTTCAAGTGATTTTCGTCCTATAAATTGGTTTTAGGATAGATGAAAGCATCCTGAAATGGGGAACGTTTCATACACCTAAAAGAGTGGAGGGGTAGGAGTAGCTATTTGGTAATAAGACACCTTAGGTCAAGCATGCAAAGAAACCAAGGGTTGGTTTTCATCGGAAAAAAAAACTGTAGAGTTCAAGACATTTATTGCATTATATGCCAGCACGCCCACGGGTGAGAGAGAATTTGAAAAGAAGGAATCACCTCAAAGGATAAAGATGTATACTTAGAGCCAATCGAGAAGTAAAAAATTGTAACGGCTCGTAGCTCTAGCTCCTACTCAATATCGTCATCGAATTTCGCTGAATGGCGATCTCAATCCGCATGAGGGGTTTTCTCCCTCGCAGTATTGAGAAGCAATTGTCATTAACGACTATGAGCAGGGAGACTCAAATATTTCAAGTCTCCAGAGGCCCATTTCCGTTTCAACCTCACCCCCTTGTTCTGAGACTAGAACAAGGGGGTTTTACATCGAACTTGTGAATTCCCACGAGTTATACCGAGAAATCTGTCAAATTCGTGCTAATTCACGACTTCGATAATTGTTTACGCAACGGTGCGATACACCCTGGACGATTTTGCGCCCTGATTTGTGTCGATCGCTCGCCCTCTCTCTCGCTTACCTCCTCCCCTTGTCCGTCACGCCTCAACCTGTAAAGATTGGGGGGGGGGGGACAAGGGTGCGGGGCCACCAGCCTCGCTCGCAAGGCCTGCTGGCCCCTCGGTCGCCAATCGAGCCTCCAGCTCGATCAGGGGCTGAGCTGGCTAGCGGGTGGCCGAACGGTCACCTATCCGACGGCCGGCCACCCAGCCGGCCGGTTGCCAGCTGGCTGGTGGCCAGCGCGTGGCTGGCCACCAGCCAACCCTAGCTCGTTGCGACGGCAAGGAGGTGTTGTGATGTGAGTTGTTTCTGTCTGTTTGTACAGCTTACTGTGACCACTCGGCTGTGTCCATGCTCGTGGAGATCCCTGATGTGGGCCCAGCTGGCGCCGGAGCACCGACAGTTGGTGGATCCATCCACTAGCTGCTGCCAGACGGCTGCCACGACGCCCCGGATGCTTGCTGGGGTGCTCTGCAACTTTTCTGCAGATGCTAGAGTTTTCTCGGTGGACTGGCTCTCGAGCCCGATTTGCATGTTTTGCATCATCTGTCCACCAATCGATGCCCGACTTGTGCTTGCGACTACTCGTAGCGTCCGGCTCAACATTCTGCATCTCTAGGTTTAGACGGTGTTGCGTTTGGATGCCTGTGGGCAGAGTTACGGCCAAAACAGTGGATTTGAGCCACTTTTAGGACAAAGTGACATTGCCGCGTGCGTCACCCAGTGTGTGCCGCGGTAGGTGTTTATGTTGTGTGCTTATCAATTTTCATTTCTCTCCACATTACCAAGCTATTGGAGCTTATGAGACTTTGCGCGTCTCCCTAGCCTGATCCTTGCTGTTTCTTGCACCTGCTTGTTTTCTAGTGCGCTAGCTGACTGGATAGTGCCGCCACGTCAGCAGCAGCAAGATTAGGAATCTTCCTAGCAATTTCTCAGGAGGGCCAAAGTGGCCCTCCTGCTATATTCCTCCCCAGTTATTATGAACCGTCCCGGTTCATGAATAACACGTAGGAGTATCGGGTAATGAAGCTTCAACATTGTGAATGAAATTTTGGTAATCTCCAGTCACCAGCTAAGACATGAAGACCTGCAAGGCACTTGGACCTAAGCTGTAGTTTGTCGGTCAGCACGGCTAGCCTTCCCCCTTCAAGTTGGAGCGCCCGCATGACAACCATGTTGGGCGTCCCCAACCTTCTATGGTCGTAGTGAATGAATGCCACCCTACAAGAATGTTCTTCAATTTTCAGCATTCAGGTGCTGTCCCTTGTCACGCGTCGATCTGTGCGAGCTGCCAGCTCGCTCCAGTACTTGTTGACCACCCTTGTGGAAAACCAAGATTCAGGCTCCCATGAGTTATGTTCAGGTCCTCACCCGGCCCAATGAAAGAGGTATTCCCTAAGAAAGCACGACCGGAGTGTACGATCTCAGTGCTGGAGTAGACGAAGAACCTCGTATTGACCATCGGCAGGAAGGACTGCAGGTGGTGGCTGAACAGTTCCCTCTACCGTGTATGGAGCCATCAACCTCACATGAAACACATCATGTATCTTCATACTCGATAGAAGCAGCAATTGGTATGCCACAGGCCCGATGCGTGCAACAATGGAAAATGGCCCAATCCACTTCGGTTGACGTTTTTGTGCCCCTGGCAACTTCACCCGAAGATTCCTAGTGCTAAGCAACACTTTGTCACCGATGTCAAACGAGACCTCACTGCGAATTTTGTCAGCATATGCCTTTTTTCGTTGCCGAGTAGCTTAAAGGTGACCCTTTGCCTCCTCTAAGAAGGAGTCTATGCGCTCGATAAAGGCTTGAGCAGAAGGAACCTGTCCTCCTGTACCCCCATTCTTCACCAATGAGGAGGGCACCACTGGATATCGACCACTGTTCAACACAAACGGTGTGAACTGTGGACTTGTTCACCAAGTTATTCACCACAAACTTTGTCGGTGCTAGGAATTTGTCCCAGTCATTCATGGCAGTGTCCACGTACATAGAGAGCATCTGCTCCAGAGTGCGATTCATGGGCTCCGTTTGTCCATGATTTTGAGGGTGAAAAGCTGTTGACATTTGTGACTCACTGCCAAAGTACTCGTGCATCTTTTGCCAGCTCTTACTAGCAAATTTTCTATCTCGGTTGGAGAGAATGCGTAACGGCAAGCCGTGGTATTTTATGACAGCCTCAAAGAAGAGACAAGTGGTCTCCTCTGTATTCACATAGGTGGTTGTAGGAATAAATTTTGTCATCTTCGTCAGAAGATCCACAACCACTAGTATTGCATCGTGGCAACGGGTTGTGTCCGGAAGACCACTAATAAAGTCCATGCTGAACCACTCCCATGGAGTTCCAGGAATGGGAAGCTATTGGAGGATACCAGCAAGAATTTTGTTACTAGCCTTATGCTGAAGACATGGGTCGTATGTCATGTAATACTTAAAAACATCGACACTCCATCATGGCCACTAATAGTGGTCCTTGTGTGCATGTTTGGTCTTTCGAGGTCCCACATGACGTGTGACCGGCAGGACGTGGAATTGTGAGATAATCCTTGCTCTAAGGTCTCCCAAGTCTTGCACAACTTGTTCTCAATGCGAAAAGATCTCTATGGCCTCCACAAATCCGTACTTGTCTAGATTCCAAGAGTCTTGAAACCAAGAATCCACACAGTATCCAATCTACATCCTGTTTACAAAACCATTGTAGTAGAGAATCTCTCGAGTTGGTTGCCACAGAGGTGCCGGGGGATGTGGTGCTTGCACTGTTACTATTACAATGGCCACAAAAAACTCACTGACCTCGATGGTTGCTTTAACTTCCACAGGTTGTCGGCCTAGAAGGTCGGCCATGTTGATGCGTCCTGGTCGATATTCCCATGTGAACAAGAATTGGCTCATGTATTCGCTCCAACACACCTGTCGTCTTGGCAGGTTCGGTTGCGTTTGAAAAATCACCGCTGGGTTATAGTCAGTCACGACCGTCACACCCCCTTGAGCACCCTCGAGATAGCAACGCCATATTTTGAAATCGTGTACTACCGCAAGGAGTTCTTGATCCCAAGTTGTGTACCGCGTCTCTAGGAGGATGAGCTTCTGGCTTTCATGTACAACTGGGTGACCGTTATGCATGAGGAATGTTCCAAGTCCTACTACCGACATATCACATTGCACCTCCCACGGTTTTGATTGGTCGAGAAGAGCTAATACGGGCGCTGTGGATAGAAGCTCTTTGACTTTGAGAAAGAAAATCTCGCAATCAGAAGTCCAATTCCAATGGTCGTCGTTTCGCGTGAACCTGGTTAGCGGTGCTACCACGGTTGAATACCCTTGCATAAACCGTTGAAAATAGTTTGCAAGACCAAGGAAAGACCGAATCTTTCCAACATTTGCTGGACGTGGTTAGTCCACAATGGCTTGGACCTTTTGTGGGTCGACACAGATACCGTAGTTGCCGACTATGTGCACATGGTATTCAAGCTCATCTTGTGCAAACTTGCACTTGCACACGTTTGCATAAAACTTCTGTTCTCGAAGGATTGCGAGGACCTCACGCAGAAGTTCTATGTCCTCTTCCATAGATTTGGAGAAAACCAGGATATCATCCAGGTAAATCAAGATAAACTGGCCGAGTTACTCCGTGAAAGTTTGGTTCATTTCCTCTTGGAATGCTGCCGGTCGTTCGTTATCTTGAAGCATAAAAATCAAAACTGATAGTGTCCCATCTGCGTTTCAAACACAGTTTTGGGGACATCACCTTCTGTAATGCGGATTTGATGGTACCCTTGAGACAAAACCAAGGACAAAAAAAATTCTGCCCCTTGGAGTTGGTCAAACATGTCCTTGATCCTCGGTAAGGGGAATCGATTTTTCACCATCAGCTTGTTCAGTGCCTGGTAGACCATGCACATACGTTAACCACCATCCTTTCTGTTAAAAAAAAGGATCAGCGTACCATACGACAAGCTACATGGCACGATCCACCCCCTTACAAGGTACTCCCTGATTTGGCATTTGGCCTCTCGCCTCTCTGTCGGACTGAGACAGTACATGGGTTTGAACATAGGAGTCGCCTCCGGCTGTAGTGGAATTGTGTGGCCCATGTGTCGTTCTCATGGAAGCCCAGCTAGTGGATCTTGGAATACACTCGAGAACTCCACCAATAGAGATTTTATCTCTCGCAAAGTGTCTTCCTTGATGTCATTCTCCACTTTCTACCGCTGAGCCAAGAAATACCGACACCCTTGTCAAATTCGTCTCTTGACCTGCATCGCAGACAAGCTGGCATTGCCTTTTAGTCGCATTGGTAACCATTTTGTACTTGGAATCAACGTAGAGTGATGTTGTCCCTTCTAAAAGATCAAAACCTTTTGATTCAAAGAACATCAGAGCCTTGTTTTCACGGAGCCAGGGATCACCTAGTACCACGTCAAATAGGTCAAGAAGGTTGAGTACATTGAACGTGACATTATGTGTATAACCTTGAATGCAAATGTTTGCTTAAGAGGTACCAATCACGGGTGCCGTACGGTTGTCACCGACGACAAGTGTACCATTCAATGGCTCGTACTGAAGGCCCACTTGTCCGATCAAGCCAAAGCTAATAAAGGAGTCACTCCCTCCAGTGTTAGCCAGTATGTTCACAGGAGCACCAACTAGATATCTTTTAAACCACATTGTCATGTTATCTCCACTCTTCCAAGTAAACAGGCTCAATGACGGCAAGAAGAGTTTGTGATTAACACGGAATCCATACTGCAGACATCGAAGTTCCTATGATTCACCTACTTGAGTCCACATCTTGTGGGAACGTGTAAATTCGGCTACCTCCTTCGTATCTTGAAATTTGACTGTGTCAAAATCGACGACCAAAGGTACAGCAAACATGATTGAAATCATCGCTTTGAGGACATTTGTGTCAATCACTGCATTACACAACTCTTGCAGATTGGTCGGTGTAGCCACCACTAATCATGTACAATCATGCATCTCTTCCAGAGATACAAGGTTTAGTGGACAATGTCGGTCAACATGTGTAGAATGAGGCTCAACAAGAGGTGAGAAAACAACAAATGAATTTGAACTCGTCAACAACTCAAATTGTTTAATATCCTCATCTAAAAACATGAACCCACATCTTGTTATGGGACCCAAACAAGGGGTTTCTACCTGGAACTTGTGAGTTCGCACGAGTTTTAGCGAGAAATCTGTCGAAGTCCCGCTATATTGCGACTTTGATATTTTTTTACACAACGTTGCAAAATCGTCACATGCGAGGCAGGGTGGATGATTTTGCACCCAGTTTTGTACCGGTCGCTTGCCCTCTCTCTCTCTCTCTCTCTCTCTCTCTCTTTCTCTCTCTCTCTCTCTCTCTCTCTCTCTCTATCTCTCTCTCTCTCTCTCTCTCTCTCTCTCTCTCTCTCTCTCTCTCTCTCTCTCTCTCTCTCTCTCTCTCTCTCTCTCTCTCTCTCTCTCTCTCTCGCTTAGCTCCTCCCTTTGTCCGTCTGGCCTGAACCGGCAAGGAGGGGGGAGATGAGGGCGAGGGTGCGGGACCACCAGCCTCGCTCGCAAGGCCTGGTGGCCCCTAGGCCGCCAATCGAGTCCCAAGCTCGATCGGGGGCTGGGCTGGCCGGCAGGTGGCCGGCCGGTCACCTGACCGGCAGCCGGCCGGCTGCCAGCTGGCTGGTGGCCAGCGCGTGGCTGGCCACCACCAGCCCTTGCTCGAGAGGGCTGGCCGCCGGCCAGCTCTCGCTCGTCGCGAGGACGGGGAGAGCCGAACCAGCCCTCCCGCTACAAAAACATTAGGTCTAGGAAAGCGTGCCTAATTTTTTATGGTAGGTACTGTCCAACATGAAGGGAAGGGAAAAGTGACATGTGAAGGATATGTAGTTTGGGAGATGATAGGGAGTCAATGATGATTGAGAAAAAGTTTATTCATGATTCACTTGAGGAGGGAGCCCTAAAGAGTAATGTCTATAGGATGGAATTTTCCCATAGAAGTTGAAGCTCCAAGGCAAGGACCTCAGAATATAGGAAAAAACATGAAAATGGTATCACTGTATAAAACATATTCTTGTGCAAGTTTTTCAAAAAAGAGGTAGGGGAGGAGGAAGGTCTGAGATAAAAACAATGTATTGTTTAATAATCAATATCCCTCTGGTATGGATTGAGGGAGATTGAGCCACATTTAAGGAGGTTGGGAGAGAGCTCCTTTCCTCGCTTGAGAAGATCTTGGTTAAAAATGAAAGATCTTTTCGACTTTGATTCCTCTGGAGAGAGGTGGGCTAATACCATGTTGCGGCTTGAGCGGCAACAAGGAGAGAGGGTTAGATGACACTCAGCCCCACTAGGTCCTTGAGGAAATTGTTGTTTTGAGGGAATTTAATTGAAGGCCTGTGATAGCAGTGATCTGAACAACAAAAAGGAAAGAAATTGAGAAGAAGAGTGTCAAATAGATGTAGGATAGATGAAGTGGACGGGAAAATGCGTGAGTAGAACGAGAACTTCGGAAGTAGTGAGCAACCAGCACACTAACTTAAGAAGGGGTCCGTGGCCTGTGGGCCTGGGACCCTGAAGCCATTCCTTCCAGCCGGACGGAATGGCTTGAGGATCGGCGGCCCTTAATCACTACGGTTTTGGTCTAGTTCGCCAAGGATTCCTTTTAATTTCGCTATATTGGTAGCATAGCCCCGGTGTTCGAGTCCGACTTGTAAATGCCGAGTGCAGCTCACTCCTATCATGGAGGAGTGTAATGCACAGCCGGCACCACGTAGCTCGAGCAGGGTCCGGGCCCGTTGGCGGTACGACCAGATGGTTTGAGGGTCAGAGATCCTGAAGGACCACATTTTTGCCCTAGATGGCCAAGGACTCTGTCGAATGCCAAGATGGGATAGCACATGGAGTAGATTCTCATGTTTTTTTTTTTGGTGTGCCTTTTTCAAGGTTGGCTGAAAGAAAGTTCGGTGTGAGTGTCATAGTGGTAAACACCATGAAGCTAGAGGCAGGAGATAACTTTCCATCTACTAGCAAAAACTTGTCTGACATTCTTGAACGATGAAAGGCAACCCAAGGGGAAGACATGAAGCCAAGGACTTGGCTACAATTTGGGATTGAATGTTTTTGAAGTGAGACAAGGTGATATTTCTGACGTTATAAGGACACGCTTTCTTATGCAGGCCGGCGATGGAGGATAAAAAATCATGGAAACTCTGAGTTTGTAAAGATTGGTGACATTGTAAGGAAGGATTTTGATGGAAACGCTCAAGGACTGAGTTCAGGAGAACTCCATGGACAACCGATTTGGGCTAGGGACTTCGTGGAATGTGTGAGCAGGGAAAGATTCACCTGTTCTATGAGCCGTGATGGGATTTTTCAAGGATGTGAGGATCTTAGAAAAGATTAATATTTCACGAGTAGACATGAGGAAGCCAAGACGACAAATGACCAAAAGGATCTGGTTGACCATATATGTTTTTGAACAATCATCTTTGAAGGGCATGGATGAAAGTTGGAGGGTATCGGGAGTGAATCTCAATAGATAAGAGAGGGGAAGGAATTCCACTTTTTTCTTTTCTAATGAGAGGTAGAACCCTGGTGCTGTGATATTTACTTCTCAAGGTAGTAAGGTAATACTTCATTCTGATTTCTTGTCTACTATACATTGTGGTAGGATGCGAGAGAGTGGGGTGCATTGGGGTAGCATGCATAAGAAGTACACTAGATGTTCGTATGAAAGTAGACTACAAGATCAATGTGTACATTACTTCTCAAATTCCATGGCCTGAGATTAATTTTTGAAATATCTCCATGTTTTGCACTCAGGATCTTGGCCTCTCAGTATGTTGTGACGCAATATTCTAGAATCAAAACATTATAATATTATAATGTTTTGTGGCCTTTTTAGCTTCTCAATTTTCATATTTACCATGGGATATGGTAATTTCATGTTTGGATGGAGTGGCGAGGAAGCAAAGATGGTAAGAAGGCGCCAAGTGGCATGTGGACGTTGGAGTTATGAACCTAAATATATGGACAAGTCAGGCAAGGAAATGGCTCAAGCGACAAAACTAATAGAGGATGATGGTAAACAACGTGCTACACAAAAGAAGGAACCTTGAAACAAAGTGTTCATATGACATAGGTTCAAGCTCAAAAGAAACAGAAAAAAGCGAGGGAGGGAGTGTTGGTGACGAGGAAGGTGTCAGTTGAACCTAGGAGAGTGAGAATAAAGTTCTGATGCAATGTGTTAAAAGGACTGGACAGAAAGAAGTGATAAGAGAAGCACAAAATAAAAACAAACACAACAGAATTAAGGAAATAGATGAAGAAAAAAGAAACAGAGGAAGAAAAAAAATGGAGAGAAAGGCACAAGAGAGAGAGAGAGAGAGAGAGAGAGAGAGAGAGAGAGAGAGAGAGAGAGAGAGAGAGAGAGAGAGAGAGAGAGAGAGAGAGAGAGAGAGAGAGAGAGAGAGAGAGAGAGAGAGAGAGAGAG
>SZWC01032044.1:11402-21590 GCA_023375785.1 Penium margaritaceum | reverse complement strand
GAGAGAGAGAGAGAGAGAGAGAGAGAGAGAGAGAGAGAGAGAGAGAGAGGGGGGGATAAAGGAAGAGAGGGAGAGAAAGAGATAGGTAGAGATAGATATGGATGGAAAAAAAGAGAGATTGATGTAGGAGCAAACCGTTCACTTGCATTGAGAGCATGGTGTGAGTGCATGATGTTGGATTGCACTATTGTAGTGCAGTGGAAAACCTGTGCATGAATTTGCCACCATTGGGCATCTATGGTTTGTGGGATGTTGATGAATGATGTGGCCAAATGTAGCCATTATTTCTGATATTGGACGCTAGGCAAAGTTGCGGCATAAGCTGTCGTTGAGGCTTGAGGAATGATGCTGCTGATGTCAGCTGCTGCTGAATGAGGAGAGCAAGCAGGCAAGCTCTCGAGGAGACTGGAGGGCGTAGACTACCACGTGCGTTTGTCTTGGGTGCACGGTGGATCAATGATCACCAATTGATTTCGCAGCCTCAAAGGCAAAGATGGAGGCAGGAGAGCTGATGTAATTGATGGAAGTGGTGGTAGAGAGAATCTGAAGAAGTGCTGATGACAGAAGGCGATGGAGGCAGAGACGTGATGACATTGTCAAACGGCACAAGGACATGTTTCCTGAAGCTATGATAGCATGTTAGAAGAAGTAGATGCTCTCAATGAATGAGGGAAGATGTAGGAAGAAACAACGGATTTCACAGAGGCACGAGAGATTGACAAGAGCAGAGAGACAGATCAGAGATGAAGGAGTTAGCCGGTATTGGAGGTCGCCAGACGATAGATGCGAGGTAGAGTATCAGATTCCAAGGTAGATGAAGGCATGTTGAGAGAATGTAGGAGGCATAAGTGGATGCCGTGCAGAGCTGAGTGGAGAAGTGGAGTGACAGAGGGAAGAGTTGTAAGAGAGTGGAGAGAATGCCTTTCAAAGAGTGATCGAGCAAGGAATGAAAGAGTGAAGACACAATAGTGAGGGTTTTAGCAACATATGCGAAGAGGATGGATAGAAGTGTTCCGGGTTTAACTTGGATGGAATGAAAATCTTCCTTGTATACAACAAAACAGGACAACGGCTTCTTTCCCCTAGCCAGATACGGGTGACAGGTGTCACTTTTGGGGATGACTTGATGTTGGTCCGTAACGGTCGGATGATGGAAGACCCGTTGGTCAATGTGGTTTGGGCAAGGGACATCCCTCAGATTTTATGAGATATGGTCTCTGTCGGATTCTAATACTGATAACATAGCCCAACAGAGAGGAGAAATTCATCATTTTGTGAAACCTTCAACTCATCTTCTTCTCAAGGGGAGGATGGGGCTTATCGTTTCAAGGCACAGGCAGATAGGAACTTATCATTCCAAGGCAGGGACAGATGAGACTTGTGTTCCAGCATAGGGGAAATTGGGCTAAATGATAAAAAATAGGGGTGCTTGGTGTTTCCACCCCATAATTGTTTGCACCTTAGTTGCCAAGAACTTTGGGCGAACACCAAAAAAGGAGATTTACCCCCTAATTTTCAAAGTGAAGAGCACACCTAGTATGGTATTGCGGTATCAAGATATTTCAGTGATCAAGAATCCTAGTAACCATTTCCTTCAAGAACCCAATCTGGTAATTTAGGAACTGTATCTATGGCAACAACATGAAGCGACACTCATGCAGAGGAACACTCAACTTTCACTCGCACTCCCAAAGATGTCATGGATTGAATGTGCCACACCACGAGTACACACCTCGTACATCCTTCATGTTTTTAGATGTACAATCCAGTGTTTAATCACCTCATACATCCTCTTCTTGGAGGGAAGATGCATCACTTGCCACCCCTCCCCCCTCATATAACTGGAGATTACGATGGGGATATATAGATGCCCATTCATTTGGCCCACAATGAGCACTTGTGTTCTCATCTAGCTCCTGAAAATTCTTCATATGACCTTTTCAAAACAAATGTACCAGTACCAAGGCTCTAACAATGTCACATACACTTGCTCATATAGTTCCCATGTAAGCTGTTTCTAGTAGAAAGAGGGGAAAAGGTGATCCAATATCTATAAGATAATTAATTTTCGAACAGAGATCCAAGATTTCCCTGTCAAACATTATTATGTGCACTTTAGTCTCCTTAGAACTTTGTATACTCTTATGTTTGAAAGAAAAAATGAACACAATCTTCCAAATACGCTCATTATGTGAAACTCTGCTTTGTGTGATGGAATGGATACGTCATTTTTCCATATGTTTGGCACTATTTTATACGGTTTAATCCCTCATATCTGGAAGCAATTTCAGTGCATATTTAATGGAGCAGCTAAATCCTGATGGATTCTCCAATCAGTGGCTGTCACCCATTCCAAATTCAAATAAAACTTCCATTACCTGCACAAAGATATCTGTCTGGTAACCTACCAGAACACCGAGAGGAAATTCTCCATGCACACTTCCAACTGATTGCCTTGTATGATGTTGAATATGTTTTTGTGTGGGCTTTGAGCCGACACCACTCCACCCAGCGACTGTGGCACGACAGGTCTTTTAGAAATCCCGGGACTGCATTATCACCTACGACATTGCCGATGTGATGCACTTGCTGCGTTCCGGCATCCTGGTCTGTGTGTGTGTGTGTGTGTGTGTGTGTGTGTGTGTGTGTGTGTGTGTGTGTGTGTGTGTAGCTGCTAGAGTTTTCTTTGTGGTTAAGACCAGGACACCCGCAGACATGTTCCGGGGTCACAAGGAGAACTGATGTGCATGTGTGGGGTTTGACCGGCTTGCTATGCTGGTTGTCATAGTTCAGACGGTGTGTCATTTGGAAACCTTTGTAGTGAGTTATGGCCTGGAAAGTGTTTCANTGCATTATCACCTACGACATTGCCGATGTGATGCTCTTGCTGCGTTCCGGCATCTTGGTCTGTGCGTGTGTGTGTGTGTGTGTGTGTGTGTGTGTGTAGCTGCTAGAGTTTTCTTTGTGGTTAAGACCAGGACACCCGCAGACATGTTCCGGGGTCACAAGGAGAACTGATGTGCATGTGTGGGGTTTGACCGGCTTGTTATGCTGGTTGTCATAGTTCAGACGGTGTGTCATTTGGACACCTTTGTAGTGAGTTATGGCCTGGGAAGTATTTCAGCTTTGGCGGGGCCGTTTTCACTGTTCGGGAAACCAAACGCGCCCCTGGCTACCCTGGTCGCGCGCCCCTGGCTACCCTGGTCGCGCGCCTGACGGCTATTTAGGTCATCTTAGCTCATTTTTGTGTCTCTCTGCATGTGTTTTTTTGTATGGAAGCAAATTTGACACTCTGTTTGTGTCGCCTAGCCAAACCCTTGCCGTTTGCGTCCGACCTGTGTTGACTCCGTGAGCTGACTGAGCGCTGACGCCCAGTCGGTGGCAAGCGTGCTAGGAAGCTTCGTGGATATTTCAGCTGAATACCCAGTCTATGTGAGAGCACGCATGATTCAACTGAACAGATGCTTTATGATTGTCTTTAAGAAAAATTGCCTCCACATGTTCACAAGTGGAACATGTTTTTTTTCTCCGTGATTTTCCAACGAAGATACACTTGCACGTAAAATCACCACAAGCACGTCACTGCCCCTTCTTCCATATCGAAGAACAGAATCTGGAAAGCAAACTCGTTAGCTGCCCACATCATGTTGTGACACTCCATGTCTGGAGTGTACGTGCAAGGTCAAAGGATATCTTGTATGTGTAGAATGCCGGGATCAAAAAGAACTCCTTGTTGAAGCCAGGTCTTTTGCCCAGTACAGGTTCTGGAATGGAATGAGACAAAATTCTCAAAAAAACTGCACAAATAATTTCCAATTTCTTTCATTCAATGTTTGTATTGGAAGTGCAGAAGTCTGATCAACATCAAACCAAAAGTTTTGGAAACTTGAGAGGTTTTATTCTTGAGTTATTTTCCCTCAAACATCTAGGCATACCATGGAATCCTACTCCTCAAGGAAAAGCTCCACACACATTCCAAGATGGTTCACTTATGATCTCCACCTCTGCGCCGTTTAAGGAGAGTTTAAAAGGTGCATGGTAGTCTCCAACTTGAACCATTCAATCATGCCAAATCAAATACATTGACAATGCTGATGTGCATTGAGGTACAATCTGACACTGTTGGGGTTGACTCTTTAAAAAAAACGGCTCATGGCCTCTTTCTGCTGGGAAAGAGGCCCTGGTTTGAGTACAGATATGGGCACAGATATGAGTTTGTGGCCTCATATATTTCCATAAAAAAACAGCACTGGACCGGGGAAGCAGATTGAGAAGCTCAAAAAAGAGGCCATGCTTCTTTGGCATGCGGCATACTACATATTGAATGGGCGAGTCTGACCTGATCCATTTCTCTTACTCCACCAGACACATGGAACGATTATGAATGAGGGGTCAGAGCTACTTCAAGGGTGGGAAAGCACAAGAAATCAGAGAACAAGGAGGAGTAATTAAATGGCCGGTGGCAAGAGCGAATGGAAAAATCATATCCATTTGGGAAATTCCACACCAATTGATCATCCACGTGAATGAATTCGAGTGACGCAGATGGAAATCCTTGATACCATGAACTTGGACAAGGGATACAAGGACAACCTTTTGCAAATAATGTTGTGAGTTCCTTTTGGGAAGTGCAATGATTGGAGAACATGGACGGAGTCATTTGATGAAGGTGCATAGCACAATTTTAATGGCAGTGCCTAATTCAAGTTCAGCTTTTATAAGCTGAACTTGAAAAATTGACCAAGAGTGCTCAAAGGATAAAAATTTGACATAAGACTGAAAATATGTTGACTTCATGAACTCTGAATTCAAAATGGAGGTACTAGAATGCAAGGGTTTTGAGAACCTTCCCACTGAGTAGACAAAAATTCATTATTGGGAAAGATTTTTCGTGTCAAAATAGCATGCAAGCTGAAATTCCAAAAGTATCGGTTTAAATCAAAATTTCTGGTGGTGCATAATAATGCCAGACACTGATTGAGCAGTACAAAACGTAATAGGTGCAAGAGGCCCGCGTATGTGCATTAGAGCAGAATCAAGAAGATTAAACAACAACATTTCGTTTTTGGCGTGAAAAAAAAAACCCACAAATCCACAAACACAGCCGACATTACTGGGCGTGGCCACGAGATATCCATGTAGGGGTGTACAATTATGGTTTTCCCAGGAAGACATGTGCAAGTCATGCAACCCCAAAGTACCAGCAGTTGATCCATTAAAGTTTTTATCCTCACCAGCCTTGCTAATAGCGAGTGAATTTGCACCTCTTGTTGAGGAGTTGGTGGAAATTTTCCCGGAAGAATACTTCATTTGATTCCTCCAGAGTGGATCATTTGCCACCAGATTAAGCTTAAACACAGAATTCAACCGATAATCAAAAGGAATTTGTGGATGAGAAACCACAAACAAAATAATATGAAGTATCATCTAGACAAGATGCTCCAGAGGAAAATTGGCATAACACAAACTTACATGGACTACCAAGACCTTGAAAACATCACCACAAAGAACTGCTGCCCTCGTTTGTAACTGGAAGTAACCTTAGATCAGCTACGTGGATCCAATGTTCATGGTCAAAGCAAATGATAAATGGACTATCACCAATTTTGTCTTACTTACAAGGAAATATAGGAGGCTGCATCCGAAACCCACAACAGGAACTTTAATTTTATGAACATGTCATCCAAACTCACAGATACCCTCCACAAAATTCATGGAGGTAACAAAAAAAAATTGCAATCATTCTCTGACAGATGTACCAGTGTGTTTCATTGACATCTCTAGGCAATTCTGAACATTCCACTACTGGAAGGTCATTTTGACACTCATGCAATTCTTGTTGTAAGCCCCTGAAAAATGCCAGAATATTTATGCATGATTTACCTATACAATCCCAAAAATGCGATTGTATTGGAAAGCCAACTAGATTATTTCTGCATGGTTTATCTCACTTGAGAAGTTCATGAGTGGATTTCAGAGGCATCAAACAATTAGGATTAAGGTTCTAAAAAATACACTTTGACCTCTGCTGTACAATTGGTAAATCCAAAAATTTACAAAAAAGAACTATTGCATCTGATGACGTGGTTGGTTACATTCTTTTACAGTTAAATGGCGGTAGAAAAAATCCTGTCTCATGCGAGGCACCAAAACTCTACAACTTTGAACTCAACTTTGCTATGCACAAAGGGGGGGAATGCACTCATGCTTGTGTTGGAGCCGGAGAACCTGCTACCGAGGGGGCTCTGCCCAGACGTTCTTGTTTCCAACTCGGCGCAGGGCACGCCATGGGTGGTGGATGTCACCACTGTGGATGCGCAGTCGGACAAGGTGAGGGGTGAGAGTGAGCCGCTGCCAACTGCTGAGACCCGGAAGGAGAAAAAAGTATAAGGCAGCACTTGGTGAATTGCCGGGGTGGAGACTGCTCACGGTTGCGTGGGAAACCTTTGAAGGCTTGGGCCCAGATGGTTGAAGGTTCATCCTTCGGTTGGCTTCGCTGTGCTTGGAGAGGAAGCAAAGTCGGCACAATGTGGTAGATCATCCGGGGTGGTTGGTGCAGGCGGTGACTCTGTTCGCGTAGAGGCAGACAGTGCCGGATTCATTGCGGGGACCCGGCAGCAGTGCAGAATGATCTGCAATTTTGGCCTGTGGCGGGGCAGTTTGGGCTTGTCACCCGGTGCTGATTCCACCATCCCGCCGCCGAGGCCATGGCTACTGGGCCCTCTTGCACTTTTGGATCTCTTTTACACTGATCCTCTGGAGGGGGAGGAAAGTTTATTGACATTCTGATTCTTGCACCTCTCTATTCTGCTTTTCTCTTCCACCCTTTTGTGCCGTGGGTGGCGGATTTTTCCATTCTACCATGTGCTTGTGCCGGTCCGTGGCGGCATTTACTGTTCCTATAAAGATTAAAAGATATCGTTTGAGAGTTGCATTGATTTTTTCTCCCCTGGGGTGTGGCTTTAGAGAAGGATGCCATTGGGATCTGGGCGAGATACCCTACTGACCTTTGATTTCGATTACATATACATATATAGTACATTCAGCCAATATTCTTGGAAGATTTTCTCTTAAAGTAATTTCTTCAGTACACCCTAAATAAATATTTCTTGAGAGAATTTGTTTTTAGCACGAGTTGTACTTCTTGCAGAAATTTGAAAAAACATCTTCCATTCTCCGCGGTGCTTGAGGAAAAAGGAAGAAGTAAAATTTTACCTGTTTAAAAACGTGCAAGACCTGGAAGTACATAGATGAAATTTTAGTATAGGAAAGGTGTCACAGTGAAATACGTTTTTGAACAACAAAGTATGCCAGGTGAACCATTCGCAATGACTACACACATGTTGAAAAATGATTGATATAAGGGCAGGAAGACGACTGGAATATGTAGCACAAAGGAACAACATTGGGGCCTACAACTTAGAGATGCCAAAGAAAAACACGAAAACTGATAATAAGGCATCATCTAGGTCTTAAAAAATCAGCATGTGCAACAAATATGAAGTTCTGATGTCACGCGTCACATCGATAAACCTCGCTGGGAAATCATGTGATTTCAATACCACAATGCCATGTGAAAAGAAGAAAAATTAGCTTTTGTTGCCTTTGTTGTACAGTGTGTGCAATTATATTATCACAATTTCTGTTTTTGTGTGAATTAGGTTAAGCCTGGTCTTTTTGTTCTTGTTTAGGGTTAACACGAATGAACATCATGCGCAGAGAGTGCTCACGAAAAATCTCCACCAACTCATCACGAATGGCATTGTGGACCCAGATGATAGGCCCCGACCTCAACTGTTGTGTCACTTCTGCTGGCAGGAGGCCATGGCCACCATGATGGATTAGGTACCCAAGGGGAAGCCAAGCCAGAGATGGGCCTGGAGATGGAAATTTGCAGGAGCCAAGTACACGTGATTCCCTGTGCCAGTGGGACTCATCTGTAGCCAAAGGGCCGCACCCCTGGAACCCACCGCCCAACACCTCCAGACCATCTGATCACATGCCACTGCTGCCAAGGACTCAGGACCACCTGGAGTGTCTAAGACGATATCACACATCATGTCGTAAGTGAGACACTCTGGCCCTGCACCCAAACCCCGTGGAGAATCCCGCAAAGCCTTAACCACTATGTCCTTGGTGACGAGGTCCATAAGCAAGCCCTGAGGTGGGTCAAAGGGTTCAATGCAAGGGGCTAGCGGAGCAGTTGCTGGAGGATGCTGCTCCTGTAGAGCATGACGAGTGCCCTTGCTTCCATTCTTGCCAAGAGCGAAGAAGATCAACCCCACGGCTTGGTGCGCCTCTGTGCACCATGCGAATCACCCGTTTCCACTGTCCCTCTTCTGCTGCTTGCTGCTTTGCCAAGGAGACACATGTTGCTGGTCTTGCTGATGGCGCAGGGTGGTATGCTGACCTGGAGGACTCCATTGCCTCCTCTATCAGTCCTGCCCAGTCCCCCTGTGAAATTTTTTTCACCGTTCGAAGATTATCTCATTCTCCGACTTGGGTTGCGACGCCCCCACCTGCAGACAGCCCCCTCACCACAAACTTTCTCCTCGGGCATCACAACCCTGCAGAGAGAAACCTGTATGTGCAGGAGTATCACCAGTGCAGGTGCGAGGAGCCTGCATCAAAGGTCGGTCCCACCACCCAGGAAATGCAGTGCTCAAACATTTCTTCCACTCAGCAGCACGGCTCTCCATACACGCACTTTTTAACTGACGGAGCTGAAATGAGAGAGGATTACCCTGCCCCTTCAGGGCCATCCGATGCTCCTCCAAGTCTCTCCCAGCACATCTCAGCAATACTCTCCCACGCTGTGCAGATGAAAAGATATTGGGCTGGTCTCACCACTCCCTTGGCCCTGGAGAGACCATCCACCGCACCTCTCACCAAATCTGCGGCCTCCAGTGGCGCCGCCCCTCTTAAGTTCCGGGATTCATCAGGTATGCATGAGATTTCAGCATCTCCTAGTGCTGGTAGAGCAAGTCCCATCTTGTATGGACGGTCGGCAACCTGGTTCTGTTCTTGAGAGATCCTTTGGAAGATCGTTCTTTGGACACCAGGCATGGCCTCCAAGACTGCATCCCCACGTTGCTGAAGGCGGTCCACGGTGATCCTGTAGTGGACCCTTAGCTGGTTCACCACCAGTTGAGAGTCCGCCACGATCATTACTTGCTCCAAACCTGCCTCTTTTGCCGTACCAATCCCCAGTAGGTCGGCTGTGTATTCAGCTTCATTGTTGGTCGTTGGGCTCTCAAGCCCCTACCAACTAGAGCACAAGATGACCCCTTGGGGATTGTAGAGAGCCAAAGACCAACCGTTTCTGTGCTGCCATTGAAGAAGATCCAGCAAGGACAAGAGTCTGGTGATGGTATGGGAGGAGGAGGCGGGGGAGGCCGATGGAGCAAAAGTGCTGTAATGGGCAGCGATGGAGACAGGGGGGAGGAGGTGGGGATGAAGTATGTGATGAAAGGGGTGGTGGAGGAGATCGAGGAGGAGGGTGGATAGGGGGGGGGGGGTCGTTCAAGGCTTTTGAAGAGTTGAATTATCCAAAAGACTCTTGAAATGTGAATTTGGTTGTTGTTTGATCTAGTTTACGGGTCACTGAATTGGCTGCGGACAGATCTCATGGATGCAAAAAGGGTTTTGGGGATTTCTGACTGGCTAAGACTGACGAAGGTTCATTAAATTCAAATATTTCTAGATTTCTGTAACCACAACCACTGATCTTTACAATTTCACGCCCAAGGTTCTGTGGTCCTCACCTATCTCACTTAACAATAAAACAAGTGGTATTGGTGAGGCAGCAAAGAAGAAGCCTTCAACACCCCCAGAAACACCCTGACATTAGTGACTACTGATTGGCTGATTGAACGTTAAACTAGATTATACCCAAAAAAAAAAAACAAGGGATCAGATCCTGTTCTTCCCATAAGAAAAAATGGTGGAGAATATCCAGTTACGTACAGGTCACAAAGATTTCCCAGCTTTGAGCTGAACCAGGTTTTACAAGAGAAGGACATGCCCATAGCCATGCAAACATTTACAGTATGGTAATTCTATCACGAAGCTATTGATGCATCGTGAGCAGCGACCAAGCCCTCAAATATCTTTATATGTGACCAAAAACTCTCCTCCTCCTCCTCCTATTCCTCCTCCTCCTCCTCCTCCTCCTCCTGCTCCTCCTCC
>SZWC01032040.1:0-16710 GCA_023375785.1 Penium margaritaceum | reverse complement strand
AGGAGTTATGGCAGCCTAAACCCAGATAGTGCCCACAACGGTTTATGCTGCCAAACAGGGCCACGCAACATGCAACTGGGACCCTAGGCAGTGCATGACGATGCAGACGCAATGGGATGCGCTGGACGCATGCAAGCAGCACATGCGGTGTCAATAACCGCCGGCAGCACGACCGCCGAGGAGGCCTGCCGATGGAGCTGAGCGCGTCGCCTGAGAGAGGAGGCTCCAGCGAACTGCGAGAAGACCTCAGCGTGCGTCGGCTCCACCGGACGACACTCCATCAGCGTCGAGTCTCGCCGTCAGTCATCTGCACGCCGATGTACACAAGCCGGGAGGACACAACAGAGCACAATGAGAGATGTGCAAAAACCAACAACAACAATCACCAGTTAGAGACAAAACTGCAAGGGTCTGGGTAGGGACACGAACAGAGTGTCAGGAAACTCAAACTGAATATAATTGCACAGAGAGATAACAAATGACAGGTCCATGGCCTAAATACCTACCGCGGCGCACAGCGGGTGTTGCACGCGGCGGTCCAAGAGCTAGCCTAAAAACGGCCCAAAACCACTGTTTTGGCCGTATCTCTGCGCACACATATCAGAATGCTACGCCGTCTGAACCTAGACGTGCAAGATAAAAAAACAGACGCTATGACTTGGTCACATGCATGCATCCATCATCAGATGGTGGACACGCAATGCAAATACATACAAATCGGGCTCATGGCCAGTTCGCCGAAAACACTCCTGCAGGCTGCAGAAGAATAGTAGGGAGTCCCGGAAGTGTCCCGGGCTCTGGAACGGTAGTCAGCCAGCTCCAAGCTAGCAGTCTGCCGCCCGTCGTCCCTCCGATGTCACCGAGGCCTGCCTCAGGGATCTGTCATGTCATAGCTCCTGGGTAAGTCCCTGGACGATCCGGAGTCCCGTCGGGTCGTCACGATCTCCAATGCGGCCACCGATCACCATCAGCTCCGGGTGCACCCGTAGCTGCCATGGCTGTGGCTCATGACGGGTGGAAGCCATTAATGATGTTAAATCGGGATCGAGACTGGTCTCGATCTCGAATGTCTCGAAAGTGTCTCGTCTCATTGTCTCGTATCGCATAGAATCGAGATAATCTCGCCAGTCTCGTTCGAGACGAGACGAGACCGAGACAGCCTGGATGACACCTTGAGACGGTACAAGATTCTCGTACCGTACCGCATGTGATGTGCGTCGCCACTAAATTCGCGGTGCACCCAATAACGTCACGTCGCTCCCCTGACCATGAAAATTTTAACTCGTCTCGTTTGGTACTAGTGTAAGAGATGGACACTCCCTTCACATTAGGAAAAGTGAGCTGTTCATACAAACATGTCATAAAATACCAACCCATCCCAGAAACCTAAGTTGTGTTTCCTTTGTTTTTGCTTGGCCAACATCAAGTACTTCGCCATCATGTGAATACAAAGCCGTCATAAGATACCAACCTCTTGTGAGTTGAAGACCCATATGGAAAAGTGATGCCATCATGCATATTCTTGTACAATGAATTCAATCACTAAAATCACGTGAACTTCTGTGTGAAGATTAATGTTGCATGAAGTTTCACTTGTCTAACTATGAAGACTAACTATTTGACCATACATCATAAACCACGGGGATAAGAATGAAAAGTGAACAAGAATGAAGTAGACATCCCCATTCTATGCATTGAAACACAATGTGAACATTAAACATGGCCATCCTCTCTTTTTTCCTGCTGATGTGACCATGGGAGGAGGAATTCACACAAACTCACTTACATTTATACCGGTCTGGTAAGTAAAATGTGTCAGAACCCTAGAAAAACCAGAAACAAGGTCGAGATTTGTCCATGTGAAATCGAGATCGAGACGAGATCGAGATTCCTTAAGTGCAAGTCGATACGAGATCGAGACAGTCTCGTTTGTAAAGTACGGTATGAGACATCTCGTCTCGAAACGTGCGAGACATAAGTTCGATATCGAGAATCTCGATCTCGATCTCGATTAAACAGCACTAGAAGCCACACATACCAACACTCCCCCTGGCTGACACACCCGTCAAGGTCAGAATGGCTGAGCAATGACAGGACAGGATGGCTCGGGAAACCAATCATGGCAAACACTGAACAAACATGCCACAGCACAGGGTCTCCTCGTGACAATGGTGCATCCCACCAAGTGCCCGGGTCTGGACCATGCACGAAGGCAATCACACAGACGTGTCAAACATCATGCAAGAGAGACAAAGAAACAAGGTCTCCTCGTGACTCCGGAAAATGTCTCCGGGTATCCGGGTCTCGACCACATGATGCATGGATCACACATAGCACATGAGGACAATGGGTCTCCACATCACACCGGTGGAACTCACCAAGTGCGCGGGTCTAGACCAGCATAACCTCAATCACAACATCGTGCCACCTCCAAGCAAACTCGCTGTCCTCACAAGAGTGTCAGGCCAAAGCCCACACACCAACACTCCCCCTGGGCTGCACACGCTAACAGTACGGCTCCCCCATGGCCACATATCCCTGCACAGCAATAGCAATGGCGACGGCGATGCTGGTGAGATGTGCGCGCACATAGCCTCACCCTACGGCGTTGTCATCGCTGTCGTCATCGTCACCACTGTAGTCGCCACTGCTGTCGTCACCTGGTGCTGCGACAAGGGCACAGCTGAGGGCTTCCTCCAACTGTATCGCCTCCCGTATGCATGCCAGCTGCTGGGCTGCATGCTGCCACACGGACTGCGTTGCGTCGAGACGCATGTGCGGTTTGTCGAGCTTTGCTACGGCAGCCTGCCGGCCAGCTGCATCTACGGCGTGCAGGCGGTCAGTCGCGGAATGAATCTGATGGTGGACCTTCATCATGTGCGCGTTGGCGCGAGTCACTCCCTCCTACATCCTCGTCTCCTCGTCGCGTAGGAAGCTCTCCACGCCAATGGACGACTCAGTTGCTGCCTGATCACCAGCTGCTGGCAGGGGGTCGTCACCACTGAGCGCATCCGCATCCGTAGCAGGTGCACCACAAGGGGGTGGTGCTGCAGAGTCACTGGCTGCTGCTGACACACTCGACACTCGGGTGTCAGGTGGCCAGACGTCGTCATACGTCAGTGTATCTGCCGCTACAGCGTCGTCGCTGTCATCGGGAACCCATACACACTGCAGAAACGCCGAGCCCCTGGTGCATAACCAATCGTCCACCTACTGCTGTGCGTCCGCCCGTCGCCAACGTGCATCCTGTAGGGACCACTCCGCAACGCGAGACGGGTGTGCACATCCTCCATGCACATCTCAGCAACCTGTCGTGCACAAGCATCTGTAGTGTACCAACGGCTGCTGGCCTCCCGGAGCCCGGCCATGAGACTCTGCACGTGTGCCTCCGCTCGAGCCACCACTGCCTCATGCTCATCGACTGTGGAGCGTAGGTGCTCGGGTACAGGTTATGTAGCTCGGACAAGCGTAGCTATGTCATCGGCTGGAACCGCCGTGGTGTCAACGACACCGGTCAGGGTAGCGAGGTGTCCGATGTCTGCAGCTCGCTCTGCATCCTCCATGTCGCACACGCGGACGTCTGCTCTCACCAAGAGGCTATCGCGTGCTCTAGCCGCGGTTACTACAAGAACAGCAGCGCAATGGGCCTCTATGTCTGCCTCCGACCCTGCATCCGACCGCTCCACGACCGACAACTGGTCCTCATAGAGGAGGTCTGCCTCGTCCTAGCAGTCAATCACCTCCTCCTGTTGCCCAGCACTATCTGCCAGAACCACCTGGGCGTCTGCTGTGGGTCGAGCATCAGCATCTGTGTCACCTGCTCCTCTTGCTGCTACTCCTGGCACCATGGCAGCTGTCTCCACACCAGCTAATGCAGGAGCGTGCGAATCGTCGGGCGCAGCTCCGGCATCGGCCGTCGTCACGTCATCCGCCAAAACATCAACGATCACCAACTCCATCCCCGACTCTGACTCAGCATCGGACCAATCCTCCTCTTACGAAGAGTCTTTGTCACAGCAAATGTCTCCCCCCGCTGAACTCTCCGCTAGCTGAGTCTGCTGTGTGGCGTTATCCGCCTCTATCATCTTGCGTTGTAGAGCAGTCCCATCACCAATGCCGAGCTCCGCCGCGGTCGTCGGTGGGCACACCATCCCCCCCACAATTGGCACCTCGGCAGGAGCTCTGGGGACTCGGCAGACCAATCCGTGGACAAGAGACGAGGGGATCTTGTCATCTGAGACTCCTCCCAGAGCCGCGTCTACTGCCAACGTCCCGTCAGTAGCAGTGATTGCAGTTGCTGCTACTGTCACGACGTCGATGGCTGCCGACACACCCACTGCCTGGACGTCTTGCGACACTCCACTGGTCACCAATGTAGCGGAACGGACATCCGCTCCACATGTGCCGACTGACACCACTACTGCTACTACTGCCTCATCCACTGGTACTGCCTCACCTGCCTCTGTGGTCTCTACTACGTCAACTGTAGTCTCCATCTCCATGTCTGCCTCCAACTGCGCGTCAGACCACTCGTCCATTTCCGAATCCATGTCGGACCACTCGTCGGATGGCTCGTCCTCACCGAGAGCGCCCTGTTGTGAAGCATCGTCTGTCGCATCCCTCATGCTCTCGCCGGTGGTCGTCGACGGACACTCCATCCCCCCCTCGACCGACGCACAGGTAGAAGCTGCGAAGGGGTGCCGCACCAACTTTGCAACTAGGGAGGAGGGAGTCAGCTCCGTGGTGACGTCTGCCGCTGCTGCGTCTGCTGCTGCCTCCTACACACGTCTCGCCAAACTTGCTATCCGCCGCCTCGCGTGCCGAGTCCGAGAACTACGATGGCGAGCCGAAGAGACTACCCCAGAAGTGGAGGGGTCACTGGTCGGGATGAATCCAACTGCCTCCAGCACAGAGCGTAGGGTGTCAGATGTAGAGCTAAGGTCGGGAGGCATGGCATCGTCAGGTGATGACACTGACGGAGGTGAGGATGGCGAGAAGGAAGAAAAGGGTGTGTGAAGAGGCATGGTGGCAACAGCACGCTCAGAGATCACATGGTATGTGAGCTGTTGCACCATGCGCTTCAGACCCTGGAGTTCGCCGTACACCACCGCCATAGCTCCACTGAGGGGTGGGACTGTATGAGCTGATGTATCGGAGGCAGATGGTGGAGTAGGGCGGGACCGTAACCAGGGCGGTCTCCACCCAGTAGGGCGCTGGCGACACTGGCACCAGCCATGGTGTCGGTCGCAGCAAAAGTAGCAGGCAAAGCCGTTGGATGCCTGAGGCGTGTGCCACTGCTGGAACTGCCACTTTGGACGCGGCATCTGCCACGTATGCAGAACCGGTGCAAGCCACGGCGCTGGCTGCACTCCCTGCCATGCCAATGTGCTCATCTCTAGAGCGTGGTGTGGGTGAGTGTCTGGGACACTGGCTCCTATTGGCACAAGGCCACAAGGGGAGGTGAGCGATCAAAGCACAGTCTCTCAAATGTGCTGCGATGCCGTCACGAGGACGGCCACCACGACATTGGTGTTGGGCTTCTGTGCAGCCTCAGGTCGCCTTCGGTGCTTCTGATGTTGCACCGGGTGCCGTCGTCAGCCAACGGCTGTGGTCTCAAGCCACCTTCGCTGTTGCTGCTACTACTACGACTCTCGCGGCGGCTGCTGCTAGTGCGGTTCCCGTTGTCAACCGACGGTGGTGGCCTTAGGCCACACTTGAAAGGTGACAACAAAACAAAAAAAAGAGTAAAGGGAACATTTTTTTTCAGCTGCCTCCTTCTCGGGTGCCCTTTTTGGGGTTGTTCAGGGGTGCCCAGCCCGGGGACACCTCACCCCCTCTCTTCCCTTTTTTTTTCTTGTCTGGCTCGACCCTCGCTTCGAGCGAGCCCGTTGAGCGAGCTCGCTCCACGAGCCCGTCAAGCGAGCTTGCTCGGCAAGCTTGTCGAGCGAGCTTGCTTGGCGAGCTCGCTTGCTGCGAGCAAGCAGCCTCGCGCTGCTTGCTCGCAACGCGAAGCTGCAGTGTAGCTTCGCGTGACAAGAAAGCAGCAACAGTGGCTATTGCTGCTACGGATACCACTGCTGCGCGTGGTGCTACTACTGTTGCAGCCTGCGTGAGCACGTGCAGCTGCACGCTGCAGCTGCCCGCGGGCGCCGCCGCTGCTGCCGCTGCGCCTACTGCACGCTACTGCTGCTGCAGCTGCTTGCCGCTGCTGTTGCTTCTGCTTGTTGCCGCCTGTTGTTGCTGCTCGCAGCCGCCTGCTCCTGCTGCTTGCTACCGCCTGCTGCTGCTGCTGGTGCTTACGGATTTGTTGCTTGCTGCTGCTCCTGCTTGCTGCCGCCTGGTGCTATTGCTCGCAGCCGCCTGTTGATGCTGCCGCTACGGCCGCTGCTGCGGTTGTTGCCTGCTGCTGCTGCGAATGCTACTATAGCACCAAGCTGCTGGTGTGAGCTGCTTCCTCCTTTTTTTTGTGTACACACCGATAGCCAGACATGGTTGCTGCTGCCACCCTGTGCTATTGCTGCCACCCGGTGCTGCTGCTGCCACCCGGTCCTCTATTGCAGGGGCTGCTACTCGTAGCTGCTATCATTTTTGCTACCTCCACTGCTCCGCTGCAACGTAGTCGTGGTGGGTCCCTTCGGGATCTGCTGCTGCTGCCGTGGGTGACTGTCGCTGCTGCCACTCACTATTGCTGCTGCTGCGTCTCTGCTGCACAAAACTACGAGTTGTGGCTCGTTTGCTCTGATACCATGACACGTTTCCTAGAACCTTCCTAACCACTTGCCGTGACACTAGGCGTCAGCGCCAAGTCAGCATGTGACAACAGTCACCAGTTAGAGACAAAACTGCAAGGGTCTGGGTAGGGACACGAACACAGTGTCAGGAAACTCAAACTGAATGTAATTGCAGAGAGAGATAACAAATGACAGGTCCATGGCCTAAATACCTGCCACGGCGCACAACGGGTGTCGCACGCGGCGGTCCAAGAGCTGTCCTAAAAACGGCCCAAAACCACTGTTTTGGCCATAACTCTGCGCACACGTATCAGAATGCTATGCCGTCTGAACCTAGACGTGCAAGATAAAAAAACAGACGCTACGAATGGTCACATGCATGCATCCATCATCAGACGGTGGACACGCAATGCAAAGACATGCAAATCGGGCTCATGGCCAGTTCGCCGAAAAAACTCCTACACGCTGCAGAAAAACAGTAGGGAGTCCCGGAAATGTCCGGGGCTCTGGAACGGTAGTCGGCCAGCTCCAAGCTAGCAGTCCGCCGCCCATCGTCCCTCCGATGTCACCAGGGCCCGCCTCAGGGATCTGTCATGTCATAGCTCCTGGATAAGTCCCTGGACGATCCGGAGTCTCGTCGGGTCGTCACGATCTCCAATGTGGCCACCGATCACCATCAGCTCCGGGTGCACCTGTAGCTGCCACGGCTGTGGCTCATGACGGGTCGAAGCCACACATACCAACACCTACCATGTGCCCATGAGCCCATGTTCCATTGGTCCATGTGTCCATGCAGCCATGCACCCAATGTCCTTTGGACTAGTCACCCATGTGCCAATGCTTTATTGTGTATGTACACATGTGGTCATGTGCATGTGCGTCCTGTTGTGATTTGTGAGGTTCCTGTCGACTTGTATAGTTTACTCTGACCACTCGGCCGTGTCCATACTCATGCATATCCCTGATGCGGACCCTGGTGGTACCAGTGCGTCATCTGGTGGTGGACTACCAGCTTGCAGCTGACCGAAGACCGTTCCAGAGCTCTGGACGCTACCCGGGACCTCTTGCAGTTTTTCTGCAGCACGCAAGAGTTTATGGGTGGACTGGCCGTGGGCCCGATTTGCATGTATTTGCATTGTGTGTCCACCGTTTGATGCCGGATGCATGCATGTGACCAGTCGTAGCGTCCGGCTTTTGATCCTGCACGTCTAGGTTCAGACGGCGTAGCGTTCTGACATGTCTGCGCAAAGTCACGGCCAAAACAGTGGTTTTGGGCCGGTTTTGAGACATCTTGCACTACCGCGTGCGACACCCGCCGTGCGCCACGGCAGGTACATATGCCATGGACCTGTCATTTGTCATTCCTCTCTGCAAATGCTATTGAAGCATTCTGACACTTTGCCTTGTGTTTCCTAGCCAGACCCTTGCCGTTGTGTGCACGCCTTGTGACTGTCGTCACCGTCTGACCAGGCACTGACACCTAGTCAGCGGCTGCTTCGCTTGGAAGCTTCCATGCATCTTCTCATGTCCATGTGCCTCTGGACCCATTGTCCAATGCTCCACTTGTCGATGAGCCCACACGCCATCAAGCCCACGCGTCCATGGACCATTTGTCGAAGCGCCCGTGCGCCCATGCACCCATGGTCCTTTCATCGATGTGTTCATGTACCATGTGTCCATGGTCCATTGGTCCATTGATCGATAAGCCCTCCCGCACATATTCTGGTGGGCAATATTGCCATGTGGCCATGCATCTATGGTCCATTGATCTCTGCTCCCATTGCGCTGATAAGAGGATTGTCCATGTGCCCGTGCGCTTTTGTGCCCATGGTCGATTGGTCCATGCTCCCATCCTCCCATGGTCCACTGGTCCGTGCACCCGTGAGCCTGTGCGCCCTTGCGTTCACGATAGCCTACTGGAAAAATCACGTGGGGTCCTGCCACGCTGGTCTGATACCACTGGTATCATGAATCACACCTCACTCAAACGGGTGCTCCACCGGCTATTTTGGTTTTTCGTTGACTTTTGCAATATCGGTTTGAGAATATGCGAAGAAGCTTCCTAGCAACACAGCCGCTGATTGGGCATCAGTGCCTTGGCCGGACGGTGACGACAGTCACAGGTCGTACACACAACGGCAAGGGTTTGGCTAGGAGACACAAGTCAAAGTGTTATAATGCTTCAATAGCATTTGCAGAGAGAGCAAACAAATGACAGGTCCACAACACAAATACCTACCGCAGCGCACGGCGGATGTTGCACGCGGCAGTCCAAGGGCTGTCCTAAAATTGGCCCAAAGACACTCTTTCGGTCATAACTCTGCGAAGACAAGTCACAACGCTACGCCGTCTGAACCTAAACATGCAAGATCTCAAGCCGGAAGCTATGACTGGTCACACGCATGCATCCGGCATCAACTGGTGGACACACAATGCTCGGTACAACTAAATCGGGCCCACGGCCAGTCCACTGATAAAATCCTATTGGCTGTAGAAAAACTGGAGAAGGTCCCAGACATCATCCAGGACTCTGCGGCGGTCGTCGATCAGCTCCGAGTAGGTGGTCCATCATCAAAGGACGCATCGGCGCCACCTGGGTATGCATCAGGGATCTGCACCGGCATGGACACGACCGAGTGGTTATAGTAATTGCACAGGTTGATAGGAACGTCACAAATCACAACACTCCCCCATGACCCAATGGTATGCATGTCCATACATGTGCAGCACTGAAACGAGTGCAACAACGACTGAAAAAACAGTCATGACACAAACACAGACACACCCCGCGCTCAACCACTCTCGGGCAACGGGCGAAGCCCAACAGAACGAATGGCCACCAGAAACTTCTCGCACGCCAGCGCCTTTGTCAATAAATCAACACGCTGCATGTCAGTGCCGACCCATATGACGGAGATGGCGTGTCGCTCCCCCAGGTCACGCACAAAGTGATGCTCAAGTGCAATGTGCTTCGTGCGAGCATGAAAGATACCACAGTTCTCTACAACGGCAAGAGCACTCTGGTTGTCGCAGCGAAGCACAATGGCGGGCAAGGACTGGCCCAGCTCATGGAATAGGTGCTGTAGCCACAATACCACAGTAGCCCCTACACCCTGAGCAACATACTCTCCCTCCAACGAGCTACGTGCAATGCAGCCCTGCTTCCTACTGTGCCAAGAAACAACGGTACCACCGAGCAGGAAACACGTAGCTGGTACGACCGCGTCCATCTGGACTCCAGGCGCCGTCGTTGTCTATGTAGCCGTCAAGAATCACCAAACACTGCCGGCAAAAACAGAGTCCAAGGTACAATGTGGAGACCACGTACCGCACTACGTGCACAGCAACATGAAGGGTCCTAGCATGTGGAGCTTGCAAGAATTGTGCAAGGAGGTTGACGCCACAAGCGATGTTGGGACGTGTGGTACTAGCCAGGTACATTAGAGATCCATGAGATGAAGGTACAAGGTCACATCCATAGTCTCCCCCAACTATGTGGGTTCATCCGCCTTTAGGGCATCCTCCTCGTCAGGTGTAGGAGGTGTGGAGGCCGTGGGTATTACGCAAAGGAGGTTACTGAAGTGCTCCCCCACAATACGTGCATATCGAGCCAGATGCAGCATAATTCTCTGACGTCTGCGATGTCGCACAATCGCCATGCCAAGAAACACCGCTGCAAGACAAAGATCCTTCATCTTATGAGCAGTCTGGAGGAACACCTTGGCCTCCTTCACAACCTCCATGGAGGGAGGTGCAATCCGAAGATCATCCACATAGACGAGGATGGTGGTGAATTACTGAGGCGTCCGTTGGATAAAGAGATTGGGATCTTCCTCGCTCTGTACATATCTCGCACGAGTCAGGGTGCCAGTAATCTCCTGGCTCCAGCACCTTGGAGACTGCTTGAGATTGTACAAGGACTTGTGCAAGCGCCACACCTTGTCACCGTCCTCAAAGCTTAGTGGCTGGGCCACAAAAATCTCCTCATCGAGAGAGCAATGGAGGAACGCAGTGTTCACATCTATCTGGTATAGATCCCAGTCATGCTAAGCAACCACACCAAACAGAGCATGAGTTGAGGTTATGCGACCGACAGGAGCAAATATGTCCGTGTAATCAATGCCCTCGATTTGAGAATACCCCTTGATGACCAAGTGAGCCTTGTGGAGTTCCAGTGAGCCATCCCACTTCAATTTTTTGCGAAAGACCCACTTGACCTGAATAGCCTTCCTCCCAGGTTGAAGGTCAACTAGCTTGTAAACACCATGCTATCGGATGGCACGAAGCTCATTCGCGCAGGCCGCACGCCAGGCGTCTACACCCTATGATGAGAGAGCTTCGCTTAGTGTGCCCAGATCAGGCGCTATAATGAGAGAGTTTTGAGTGGTGAGTGCACACGCCTCAGAGCTGAGCCAGACTACCACAAGGTCAGCTGCTGCATCACAAGCGACACGATACTCGTGAGTGACCAGATCGTGCCCCACAGGGCATGCTGGATTACCTTTGTGTAATCTTTGCGGGCACTTAGGCCTGGGGCCTTTGTGCCGGGGTCACCACTCACAACGCTGCAAGTTGAGCGCCTCAATGCAGGACTTGACACCCGCAGGACTCCAGAGACCAATGGTCGAAGACGACCACCGGGCTCACGCGAGTTACCTAGGCTTGAGGGGCTCACCTAAGGCTCAGAGACAGGCACGACCACATATGAGGATTGCGGCAAAGGGGCAAGTGATGCAGTGTGAGGAGATCCTGGTGAAATGATGGGAGACACAGAACTGGGTGTGGCAGCAGGAGCAAGAGTCGAGGTAGGACCACGCACAGAGGCAAGAGTACTGGTGGACATAGGTAGAGAATCATGGGTGCGTGTGGGGTGCGGAAGAACAAGGGTAGAAACCGGCTAGGCTAGAGAGGTCTCTGGGCCAACAGTAATAATCGCTTGATCATCAACAGCTAGAGATTGAGAAGTGGAGGGGGTGCGAATGGACACATTAGCTGGACGAGAGTTGCTTGTAGGTGCAAAATCCCCCATCCGTCGAGAAGCCTCACACGTAGGACCATGCCTGACGGACATCGACATGATCGAGGTCACGTCACCGTTGGTGAGAGACTCAAAGAAGAGCGCTTCGTGGGACTCAACGATGCGACGACGGGCGGGGTCCCAGAAATGCCAGGCCTTCCACTACGAGGAGATGCCCACAAAGGCACACACGCAACCCCGCGAAGAGACCTTGGAACGCTGGTGGTCCTCGGTGTACCACAGAGAAGCCACGGATCCCCAAACATGAGTGAGATGCAGATCGGCATGGTGGCCAAACGAGAGCTCGTACGGTGTAACATGGTTCGGAAGGGGACCTTGCCGGAGGCGGTTCAAGCCCCACGTCATGTAGGCGAATCCTTCAAAGGCAAAGGAATCTGTGATACCACACTCACACCACATAGCAAGAACCACATCCTCCATGGTGCGGTTCCATTGCTTAGAGACACCGTTTTGCTGAGGGGTAGCAGGAGCAAAGACCTAATGAAAACACCCATGCTCGGCAAAGAAACTATCCATCTTGCCAAGAAACTTGCCGCCACGATCCAAATGGAAGGTATGCAGTGTGTAGCGGGACTGACACTAAGCCATCACTACCCAGAGGCAAACCACGAGAGCGGCGTCCCTCTTTTGGCGCAGGCTGTAGACCCATCGCATCCGGGTGCAATCATCAGTCAGGTTCAGGACGTATCGGCCCCGATCGGACAAAGACTCGAAAGGAAGGGGACTGAGAAGATCGGAATGGACCAACTCGAGGGGACGAAGTGCTCGAGAACGGAAGTAAGGGTAGGTGCAACGATGCATCTTACCCTGAACGTAAAACAGAAAATAGGTCTTGGGCAGCTTCTCAAAAGAGGCCACGTCAAGACTTAGAGCGGGATGTGTCCGAATGAGCTTCAACACAGTGTCACAGACCACATGACACATGCAATGATGTAGCAGCCACTGGTGCTTAGCAGACTGAACACCCGTGACAAACACACGAGCAAGAGGAGAAGGGGAGCAAGGAGAAGAAGAATTCCGAGAGACACAGTAAAGGTCATCCACAACAAAGGCATGAAGAACAATGGTACGAGTATCAATAGCTGTCACAGTCACGGATTCTATAGTGTTCTCCACAGAGAGTCTCATCAGTGTGCAGGCACGCACTGAAAGCAAGTTGAGCTCAACATCAGGCACAAAGAGTACCTCTGAAAGATACAAGGGGCCATACGGACCATTAAAGCACACAACCCCAATACCTTGGACCGGCAATGATTGACCATATCATATGCAAATGAAGCGGGCAAATGTAATAGGACCGAGAACAACGAAGTCACTACAACGACAGGTCATGTCAGAATCAATGATCCAAGTGCCACCGGGATCATGACCGGAGGACGTCACTGTACAAGGTGTAATGAAACACTCGGCCTCAGACAAGCGCTAAGCAATAGGTGAGTGGAAACAACAAAGGGCACAAAGGTGAGACTCATGAATCCAATCGGTGTTTTCAGGCCCATCATCATCACATGCTAGCTGTGCCCCCCCCACACGAGCCATCACGAGCTACGAGAACAGACAAACAAACAGTCTTTGAATCACCTGGCTGTGACAACACACTCGCACCTCCCCAAAAGCGCAGCGCCAAAAGGTGACAGAGCTCGGCGATGGTGCGGTCACGTGGGTCCCGGTTGCCATTGCTCACCGGTGGAGAAGCGGGAACTGCTGCGGTCGTGGTCGCAACGCAACCAGAGGCTGTGTTGCTCAACGTAGCCTGCTGTGTGAGTGCAACCTGAAGACCGCGAGTGATCTGCACCCGGTCAAGCGGCTGGTGGCACCAGCCGCTTGACTGGGTGTCCGTCCAAGGAAGAAGCAGAAGGGAGCTGGAGAAGGGCTCAAGCATGGCATCGTTGTACCCCGAGAAGATTTCTGCGTGCTCAAGACGAAGCCCGATCATGAGCATGCAAAGCACCCACAGTTGTGTACCTTTTGAGGTCCCAAGGCACATGTAGATTCGCATGGCACGCCGCCAGTAATCGACTACAAGTTCCCTGACACAGGGAGTGAAAGGCGCGAATGTGAGCCGTACGGGTGGCGTGTGTCTTTGTAGCAAGCAAGGACAATGCCAGGTCCAAGACCCAACGTGGACCAGCACTCGTGCCTGTGCCGGCCTCTCCAAGGAAAGGGCGAAATTCCACGACAGTCTCACGCGACATGGCGTAAAGGAGTCCTCGCATGGCCCTGCCCGCTATTAGCACTTGAGCGCGATCCGTAACCTAGTATGGACTTTGGTAGTAGGGTCATATCCCCTCTGAAATGGCCAAGTTCTGGAAAAGAGTCTCCTAGCAGTCAAAGCCGTCCTAGATGACATATCGTGCGGGCGGTGTCTCGAAGTCCTTGGGCTGCCGCTCCGTAGGGAGAGCAACCATAGGCTGAGAAGGACGAGGGATGGGGAAGACTCCGGGACGAGGAAAGTCATCGAGGTAGGGGTCAGACAAGGATCGCATGCGAGATGTCTGTGGAATCTAAGAACTCGTCTGAAGCTGACAGAGACGCTCCTGAAGCACGCGAATCTCCCTCTCGTGAGTGTCATCCTCCATACCGGGGATGTCAGGGTCCTCATCCCAAGGATGAAGAGGTGGCTGGTCGCGTCCTGCTGCTGTCCTCGGTGCAGGTGCTGACTACTGTGCAGAAGGTACAACACCGCAGACTCCCTCGGAGGTCTACTGCGGGGCCGTGGGCTGACCACAAAGAAGCTCAGTGAGTGTACGAATGGCATCAGTTTGCTGCTAATACAAACAACGCATCTCATCCTAATAACTCCACAAGTCCTTAATAGTCTGCGAGCGTGGGCTCATGACCCCTGAGGAGGAGGAAGAGTGATCTGGTGGTCCTTTGCCTTTGTCACCAGTCGGAGCCATGTCAGCGCTCAGTATAGACCGGGAAGTCAAATTAGTCAAATTCCAGAACCATGAGTGGTTCTCGAAGAGTTGAGATGCTGGCAGTTTTTCACTTCCTACCCAAAAACTTGACTAAAGCATGTGCTGACGTCAGCGGGTGTCTACTGACGTGAGCACGTACCAGATGACATGAGCAAGAAAAATGCTGACGTCGACACCGTTTTTTTTGTGTGCGAGTCATGCAGACTCCTCGGTGGGAGGGGGGGACCTCGTCACCCCCTTGCGCGTCTACGCAGCTACGCAAAATCTATGCACCTGCGTAGAGTCTGTGCGACCACGCAACGAAGCTACTACGTAGCAGTTTTGCACAACACTCTTGCGCAGCATAGTAGCCGTGACTGCTACTCTGCAGAACTGCTGCCACTGTAGCCAATGCTCCTGTTGCTCCGTTGCCCTAGCTATTGCTGCTGCAACAATGCTATTGCTGTTGTTGCAATGCTGCTGCTACTGCTGTTTGTGCTAGGATTATAGCAAGCGCAATGTTGCTGCTGCTGTCGCCGTGCAGGTGTCGGTGTGGTGGTGGTGACTGCGTGGTGATGTTCCTACTGAAAAACGGTTGCAACGAGTCTCACGATACGGCGGCGGCGGTGACTCTCACTGCTGCCGGTGCTGCGTCTCTGCGACGCAGATGAGCAAGAGAGGTTTTGTTGCTTTGATACCATGAGAATGTGCATAGAAGCCTCCTAGCAACGCAGCCGCTGACCAGGCGTCAGTGCCTTGGTCAGATGGTGACTACAGTCACAGGTCGTATATACAACGGCAAGGGTTTGGCTAGGAGACACAAGTCAAAGTGTCAGAATGCTTCAATAGCATTTGGAGAGAGAGAAAACAAATGACAAGTCCACAGTATAAACACCGGCCGCGGCGCACGGTGGGTGTCGTACGCGGCAGTGCAAGGTCTATCCTAAAACTGGCCCAAAAACACTGTTTTGGTCGTAACTATGCATAGACAAGTCAGAACGCTACGCCATGTGAACCTAAACGTCCAGGATCTCAAGCCAAACACTATGACTGGTTACACGCATGCATCCTGCATCAAACGGTGGAAAAACAATGCAAAACATGTGAATCGGGCCCATGGCCAGTCCACCGATGAAATCCCACAAGCTGTAGAAAAACTGCAGAAGGTCCCATACAGCATCCAGGACTCTGGGACGGTCGTCGGTCAGCTCTGAGTAGGTGGTCCATCACCAAACGACGCACCGGAGCCACCTGGGTCCGCATCAGGGATGTGCACGGGCGTGGACACGACCGAGTGGTCACAGTAAGCTATACAGGTGGACAGGAACTTGACAAATCACAACACGACTATGATGCCACACATCAGGGATCTGCACTTGCATGAGCACGAGCCAAGCCGAGCCGTCACAGTAATTCGGTGGAAGCATGTCAATGACTGTGTGAAAACATTTCACAAGTAGAAAGATTGCCTGCGTAACACCTTAAGGGTGTCGTGCATATGATGCTGCATCCTCTTCCCCATATGGAAACTTGTTGATATGGCACAATTGTCTTTGCCTCACAAGCAGGAGAGCCACATGACCTGGACTTCTGTCTTCATGCCCCAAATCTCATCATCCTCTGTGATGGATTGTGGGCTATCAATTGACAACAATGGATAATGTGCCCATCACTGCTTAGAAACGCTTTGCACAAACAAGCCTCCCAAAGACACTCCATTACATCTTGTAGTCCATGAAACTGCTAGCCCGTCTGTTTCGAGGAACCATTTTTGCCTCGTTAGACAACAAGGCAGACGATGAGCTCCAAGCCATGTGAAAGCTCGAGCCAACGCATCCGAGTGTGTGGCCACGAATTGAAGCAGTGGTCCCTCAACCTGGCTCAGCCTGGAGCCAGACTCATTATTGTAGAGCTCATGCCAAACGGCATGACAATGGCATGGCACTCAAAAGTCCTGGAATCCATAGACATGCTGGACAGTAGGTCTTCTTCTGTGGGTCATCCAGTGGCATTGGAGGGTCAGGGAGGGGGGGGGGGGGGG
>SZWC01032037.1:4794-21596 GCA_023375785.1 Penium margaritaceum | reverse complement strand
GGGAAAACGAGCACTTTGCACCCGCCGTGACGTCATGCTCTATGCGCCGGGCGACGAACGACGTTCTTCCGCAAAATCAGGGTCGATGTCCGTGAAACTTGGACATCGAATAGCGCGAAATCGATGGCTTCCAAGTCGCAGTCCCGCTGATTTGAACCGTTTCCCACGTACACGTAGAATCAACCAAAAATCAAAGATTGAGAGGGAAATCGATGAACCCTAGAATCAAAATCAATGATTCTTGCATCGGTTCAGGGCCTATGTCCCCTCGCTCGCTCCTCTGGATGTGCACGCCAGGAAGGGACGATATTAATGAATGAATAATCATTCATTCGTTAATGAATTTTCTACTGCTCAATTAACAACATATCAAAATCCCCACACAGTCGGGAAAGCTTTCTTTCCTAATGTAGCCAATCTCCACAGGTATGTCCCTTCGGCTATCAATGCTGCATACTTAAGATTCATCTTATCCACTGATTCAGAGAAAACATGCAATAATAGGAGCACATTAAGGAAGGAATAAACAAGACTTGTACATAATCAAAACCATTTCTACAAACAATGTGAGCTCAATGCAAGCCTACGAAGATAAACATCATGTTTTCATAGAAAAACAAAGTAAAAGTCATGATCCCTCTTCATTTCGTAAAAAACTCCTTGATTTTCAGTTATGATGTTTTCTATCCAATCCTTCCATAACTTCATGTTTTCATTGATGTATTCACTACATGGATATCATTAACTACATACTTTTTAATAAATTTAAAATTAAATTTTCATCAAACATTTACTCAAATGATAGCTTATAAAATTAAGACATTAAAAATGTTCTAACATTGATTAAACTACACAATTTGAAGGAAATATTTGGGAAATGGTAATGAATATACGTATAAACCATTCAGAAGTTATACATTAATGAATAAAATCATTATCAAAAATTAACCCAATTCATATCCAAAATTTTCCGGTTCCCTAATTGAAACGTCTTCCAAAAATAGATGAATTTGTTTGCATAAAAGATTTAATAGAACTTAAAACGTTAAAGATGGAATATCTTAAACCATCTTAGTGTTCCATATCTTTTTCCTCAAAACTTTTGGATTTCATTTGTTGATTTTCATTATTCTTAGAATAATTCATCAGGCTAGGATTTCTATCTTCTCTAAAACACCTTCTTTGCAAGATCTTATACAAAACATTGACATTTCCCAAAACCTTCCTTGAAAACATGAATAGTGTGTTCACTTGAAAAAATCCATATAGTATTCCCATGAATCATCAATTCACTAGTTTTTTTCTCAATTCAATGTAATGTTTCATTATCAGAGCTATCAAAGTGTGCTTTTACATAGTTAAACTTCCATTTTCACAATTCATTGGAAACTATTGAGGATCAAAATCAAAACAAAGGGAAATTGTATTAATCAAATAATTTCCTTCAATTCTGAAGGAAGGATAAAAAATTGCGACTTAATTTATATTCATACTCAATCCTCTCTAGTATATGTACCATGTCCCAACGTGATAGATATGTTGAATCAAATGACTATTGGCTCTGACTCCCTACTGTATAAAGAATTTAAGAATATGAATGCATGACATGTGATTGGATTCAACACAAATTCATATCCCAACTAGAAGAAAGTTTAACCTCAACTTCAAAAGGCACAATGTTTACTTCTTAGCATGATATTCACATGTAGTATATCTTAGAATCCTTACACGGTTAGAAAAAATGGATTCAAGTTGTAAAGAAGCACAAATGAGGCATCTCAATCAAATTCACGTTTAATTCATTCACTGATCTACGTCAAAGAGGTCAACATCATTCAATTACATGAAAATGACGGTTGCTCAATAAAAAGGTTGACTTTAAGAACATATGACCAGTCAATGGCTGAGGGCTTTGGTACATTGAAAAGAATGAGTCATTTCATGGGGGGAAAAAAGCCCCCACAATATTTCCTCAGAGCACGTTTTTTGTGTTAAGGCGTGAATTCATTAGTCATCATGTGCAAAGTTGAATTTTAGCCTTTAGCCAAATTATCTCAAGTCCTAAACTTGGGCCCAGATTGAGGTGGTCAGTCTTATCAACAATTGTCTCATTTGTTACCACATTTGACCAAAGATAACAAAGGTTGATACCTTGCTTTACATCAACAGTCATAATGAGGTGATTTTCTACACCATCTTTCAAACATGGTTAAGATAGAGGTAGAAAAGATGAGAAGATCATGGCTAAGGAATGGTTGCTAATGTAGCCCATTTAAAACTTGTTCATGTTTAACATCCCTTTGAAATTAAGAAATGGAAACATGCAAAAATTGAAAAGAAGTTGCATATACATTATGCTTGTGTACATGAAAATGTTCGTTCATCATAAATGGAAAACTGTAACTTCAAAAACGTTTTCTTCCATCTTAAACAAGCTTGAATATCTAAAAGATGTCTTGTGGCTCAAATGTGGCTAATCTAGAATTGTTTCAAACTTATACATATAAATGATAATATCATGTCATGAGTTTGCCAAACAAACTTGCTTTGACAAAATTACTTCATGAAGTATTTAGAATGAGTTATCGTTTCTAGAATACATGTATGTTCAATAAATTCGACTATCCCTAATAGCACATTTGTTTAACAATAAGCATATATAGTAACACCACATACTTTCATTCATTCAGAAAACGGTTGCTAGGTATCGTTTTTCTAGGTCAAAACAAAATCATGAACAAGGGGAAAACTGATAATCTCATTTTTGTAATGGATGAATCATGTAAGGATGCTTTACAAGATAACGTATTTGTCATGTGAGTGATTTGGTTTATGTAATGCCTTATTTCATCTATGGGTAAAAAACAAACATGATTATTGTCTCTATTCCAGTTTAGACATTTTGGATGTGGCATTCCACCATTATGATAATGTGTCAAGTGATGGCAACATCATCACTTCCAATGAAATTTGTTTCCCCCATAAATTTTTACAAGAATGGCCATATAAGTTTGAAAAAAATCTTTATGCAAAAAATTCAATTTTTTTATATGAAAACACAACTTAATTATGCAATTCCGAAGAATATAGAACCAAATTTGTTTTTTATGAATGACACCCATTTCTTGTCAATTCTGTGAAACATCAATCTCCATGGAAATATGGAGGATAGTTACTTGTCATTTTTGGAAATTTACAAAGTCAAAATCACTGGTTGCATACTACGAGAATGTTTTTAGTAAAAATATTCCAAAAACAAATCCGAAAAAAAACTATAGATTGTACAAAACGTAAATCATGGTACATTAATTGGTTGCATTGGTCTCATCCAAAGAAATTTAATTTGATACATATCGTAATGAAAAATGGTGATGCCGCAAAAAGAGGGACTATTCTTCAAGAGTAGATGGCAACTATGAAAAAGAAGAAAAAAACGAACATGTAAGATTTTTACATGATACCAACAAAGTAGTCTGAAGGTCGTTCTATGAAGACATGGTGACATGGATGTACACATTATGCATATGCAGATAGATCCACACACATACCTTTTCACGGATAGAAATCATCACCATCCCCACCTAACTGCACGCACACATCACTCCCTTTTCCTCCATGCCAAGGCACATCACCCCATGCAATGGAAATCCACTCCACACCACACCATGCCACATTATGGAATACCACTCTCTACCATTCCATGCAATGCCATGCCACACCATACCACATAACATCACACTAAACTACAACATTGAAGATAACACCAAGATACACTTCATTACCCTTGTGTCCAACCCCTTCATGTTTATGCTCATGCACGTGCACAAGACCACATACCTACACATGCACGCACACACACAAATACAAGATATCAAACACACACACATCCTCACTCGCAAACACACTCCCATATCCATGCACGCACACAAAAGGGCATATATGCATACACAAATGCACACATGGAGGCACATGCACACGAGCCAATACACACACATGCACACAAAACTGTATGAGCATGAGTACATGCACACGATGCATTACACCAAGCAACATTACACCACGTGTTGTCTTCTCTTGCCATGTCATACCACACCATGTGGCAGAACCTCACACCATGCAAGAGGTGCAATGACACTACACTCCATGCCAAGACACACCACACCATGCCACACCATGCCTCTCCAAAGCATGCCTGGACAAGAAATGACATATCGCAACATACCAACCATGTCATGCAACACCATGTCATGTTATGCCATTGAATAACATGGGATACCACGTCAAACCATGTTGCATTACATTACACCACACAGTGATTCACCACACAAAATTACACCATATCACACCACACCACTTGAGACCTCACCATACTACACAATACCACACCAAGCCTTTCAACATCACACAACACCACACCATACAACACCATGCCAAACCTTAATTTATCATACCCATGCGAACCTCACTTTGTGTGCCATGCAAATATCCGTCCCGTCATACCAAGTAATGCTATCTCATGCCATATGATGTCATGACATGCAATTCCATGTCATTCCACGCCACCTTACACCATGCCATGCCACTCCACACTACACGTTAACAAATTGTAGTATGAAAAAACAAACCAGACATACATCCCACTCTTGTAAGTGGATACACATGCACGTCCACAAACCCACTCAAACGCATACAAAAACAAATGATTATACACAAGGAGATGCACAGAAAGACACAAATATACGCACACATACACATGCACATATAACTTTACGTACATATACACACAGAAACACACACAATCACACACACAATCACAAACACCAGCACATGCATGTCAATGCCTACGCGTAGGTGCACATAACGATCACGTGCAGAAGCATGAACATGAATGTACACCAATTCACTCACATATATGCGAGTGTACTTGTACACCAATGCGTTCATACACACAAAAAAACCCGCACACAGATGTACACGTGCACACCTTTACGCCCACCTACACAATACACTCGCATGCATACACACATGCGCACATAATCTTTCCAACCTAACTCCCCCACGACATTTCACATCACTTGATGCCATACTACGCCATGTCATGCCACATCTTTTCATGTCTCACCACATCAAATGACATCATGTCATGCCACACCACGCCATGTTATGCCTTGCCAAAATAGGCCACACACTGCCTTGCTCATTGAAATAACACCATGGCATGAAAAATCAGCCCACATCAAGCCAAGTGATGCCAAACCATGTCAAACATTACTATGAAATAATACACAATGCAACACCACATTTGCTGAATTTTCATGGAACACACTACACCACAAAGAACCAAATTGTATTGTAACACATCAACTACAATACACCCTGCATCATGACAACATACACAACCATACCACCCTATTCCAAAGTGGCGCCAAAACACTCGGTGCCCAACATGTCATGTGGTGTCAAGATACATCATGCCACGTCATGCAAGGGTATGAAGCCTCATGTAAACCCATCATAAACCAAGATTAAATCACTAAAACAATACACAAAAAAACACATTACACCACACCACAATACACCACCTCCATCCACTCCCACCCTCCCAACCCAGGCGTACAAGACCTCACCACCCCCCCCACACACGCACATAAACACACACACACACGCACGCACACACACACACACACACAAACACACAGATGTACATTCAAACCCACATCAAAGAACACCAAGACACCTTAGTGCATCAACATCTCAATACTCTCACAATCTCACTCTACACTCTCCATACTCCAATAACATTTCCTCTAAACCTATACACACTTGCACTCCCACCAATGTCTAGCATATCCCAAGTATACATCCCAAATCCTTCATACACATTTCTACCCCTCTTACCACATGTTTAACACACTAATCCCCCGTCTCTTCCAAACAAAGAGTTTGCCATTCCTTTCTTCCAAGGCACAAAAAAGCATAACTTTGCAAATACACACTCAAACATGCTTTTACAAACACTTCTCCCTTCGCACACACACCACAAGTATGCACACACATGTTCACTCTACAAAAAAAACACTAAAGTGGGTCATAAACACACATACACACAAACACAAACAAAAATACACATGAAAAAAAAAATGTGTAAAACACCATGCAAAACTTGTTGGTGAAAAGAAAGTGATGTGTTCATGTACGAATGTCCATGTTTTTGAATGTAAACCTATACATAATCAATTTTAAAGGTGAGTTGAAGTTCCCTCGCAATCATTTTCCCCATCGTTCATGAAGAGCACAAAAAACACTACCCATATGTTTGAAACATGTAAATGGGTTTTCAACATCAACACTGAAGACTATCATGTGAAAACAAAAACTTACAGTTAAAACTAAGAAAAAACTTTCTCAAGTGTGAAGGATCTTTTGGCCATACTCTCCGACACGACGCTCAAACTAAAACAAATACTGGAGGTTTAATTGGATAAAAAAGAATTGTATACTAGGATTTTTAAATGTCAAGTTTGACTTTTTATTATGATTATATTTACCATAATCCATCAACGTAACTCCTAAAGACACACTTTACTCATGTTTCAACATGTGGCTCAAGCCTGCCTTGTTGATGGTAGGGAATAACATTGTCTTTATAATTGTTGGAGTTTAAATGTCTAGAAACTTCTTACTCTAAAAAAGAAANGATGGAGAGAGAGAGAAAGAGATAGATAGAGAGAGAGAGAGATAGAGAGAGCAAGAGAGAGAGAGATAGAGAGCAAAAGAGAAAGAGGGATGGAGAGAGGGACAAAAAATGATAAGGAAGTAATGGGAGGGAGATCAAAGCACGAAAAACATGAAAGAGAGATGAAGAAAGGGAGAATGGATAGATAAAAAGAGTGGGAGAGAGAAAGAGATAAAGAGATAAAGAGGGAGTAGAAGTGTAAGGGAAAGAGGGGTAAAAGGAAGACAAATACATAAATACAGAGAAAGATAAAAAGAGACAAACACACACAGAAAGAGATCTAGATTGAGAAAGAGAGAGAGAGAGATAGAGAGAGAGAGAGAGAGAGAGAGAGAGAGAGAAAGGGATCTAGAGCATGATAAAGAGAGAGGGAGAGGGAGAGAGAGAGATACACAGAGAGAGTGGGAGAGAGAGAGAGACAGAGAGGGAAAGAGATTGAGACGGAGTGAGAGGAAACAAAAGATAAAGAGGAAGTTTTTTAAACAATGTTGGAGAGAAAATTAGGATTTAACGAAACAAAAAACAATAATACATCAGAAGTTTAAGTGTGAGAGTTTTATTCATAAAACTCAGTAGACCCCTTTCCCACAACGTATAAGCATCTCCTTTGTGGAGTGACATCTCCATGAATGCCACACTTGTACACTTTCCATACCAATTGACCTTAATGGTAGTGGGGATGATGTTTCACTTTAAACAACAATNATAAAAAGAGTGGGAGAGAGAAAGAGATATAGAGATAAAGAGGGAGTAGAAGTGTAAGGGAAAGAGGGGTAAAAGGAAGACAAATACATAAATACAGAGAAAGATAAAAAGAGACAAACACACACAGAAAGAGATCTAGATTGAGAAAGAGAGAGAGAGATAGAGAGAGAGAGAGAGAGAGAGAGAGAAAGGGATCTAGAGCATGATAAAGAGAGAGGGAGAGGGAGATAGAGAGATACACAGAGAGAGTGGGAGAGAGAGAGACAGAGAGGGAAAGAGATTGAGACGGAGTGAGAGGAAACAAAAGATAAAGAGGAAGTTTTTTAAACAAGGTTGGAGAGAAAATTAGGATTTAACGAAACAAAAAACAATAATACATCAGAAGTTTAAGTGTGAGAGTTTTATTCATAAAACTCAGTAGACCCCTTTCCCACAACGTATAAGCATCTCCTTTGTGGAGTGACATCTCCATGAATGCCACACTTGTACACTTTCCATACCAATTGACCTTAATGGTAGTGGGGATGATGTTTCACTTTAAACAACAATGGCACAACAATCACCTTCTTTTACTTCACATGGTCCACCATTACCAAAATTCTTCTATTGACGTGCTCCACAAATGTTCCTCCTACTACGTAAATGAAAAGGGAAAACCTGATGAATTTAAAGGGAAAAAAAAGGATAAATCCACACATGCATCCACATTGATTCAGATATACAAGAGTCCATCCTCTCACAAATATGCACACATATTCACTAGCATATGTTCGTATGCAGATGCACAAACATAATTGCACACCATTACATGAATTTGTACACGTGTATACTCATACACATGCATGTACAAATGCACACAAACAAGGTTAAATGCACACACATACACATACGCAAAATTGTCAACTCACCTATTTGAACGATTCATTTAAATAGTTTCACGGTTTTGAACTCCATGTCTCAACAGCAATTGAAGGATCACATCAACGTTAAGAGTTTCAGTCCTACAACAGCTAAAATGACACATGAGTTAGATGCATCAACATAGACAATGGAATAGGTGAATGAGAGGGTAATTATGGGTCTATAATGTTAAGACTTCCTTCTTTATGGTAGACATAATCAATCACCACAATGTGGTCAGATAGCAAAAATGGTTCAATAATACTTATGAAATTTTCCAATGGCATAGCAGCATGCACAGACTTTTAACCTAGAATATGAAAAATCTTGTTTTCTTTAGCCCATGGACCAACCTTCTCAGGCTGCTTCACAACATCTACCTCTCCAAACGTAGGAGCTTACTTCGATCATCAATTAGATAAGTGATTTGACAATGATACAAACACAATAAAAGATAGCGATTAATCTCTTTTCAGTACATACAATGTTTGTTCATCATGTTATAAAACTTGTCAAGGAAAGATGATGTGTCTTTAGCCAGAATGCCTAAACAACTTCTATTTGATCTTCATTTCTTTGTTGGAAATTTGCTAGCAAAAAAAAAATGCAAGAAAAAAATAAATAAGATTCTCACTTGACAATAGTAACCTACAATTGCATGAACTAAAAACAGTTATTACCATCATTTGTTATCAGAGATTAAATACCAACAAATACTTCACACAAATAGTGTGCATATACAAGGGAGAAGTTTTGTTAAGGTACAATAGATCGTACTTGGATTAGAATTTCATGCATAAGTGTTGCTTCTCATTATCAAAAATACTTACGTATGGATGAAATCATTATGTTATGATACAGTCAAAGGATGCTATTGATGCATCTTCAACAACAAAGCGCTCTTCTCATGCAAACAAAATTCCACAAAACCGATTTCGAATAGATGCGCTTATGGCTTGATGAAGAACTCCATTAATTTAGCTTTAAGGTCGTGACTAACCTTTCAAAAAACACATTTTAATAGCAATGGCAAGGTTAGAAAACATGAAAAAAATCAGCTGTCAAAATGAAACAAATGGTATCATTTAAACAAATGTGTAACGTGTAAGATGGTTTTTTTAAAAGAATATTCGTAAGGAAAGAGGGAACACTTTTACTTAAATTCCTTCAACATTTACGGCCATTGCAACCATCCTATTTCACTTCAAAGAAAGGGATTGTGATAAATTATTTGAATAGGTGAACTTCAAGATAGGGTAAATAAAGATACTTATAATCTTAAGTAGAACCTAAAAAATGTTTTCATACTATGTTCACAACTTTTTTTTGATATTATTGGTCCATTCATGATCTAAATGTATTTGGGACATAAAATCTAGTAGTAAATGGGGTGATCAATAAAATGAAAAAATCTTGCACCAACGATGTATACTTCTTTCATGAAAATGAATTCAATGTAACCCAACTCACAAATTAGAGTATGTGTATCTTTCATCACACGTCAAACATATACATCACTTTATAACGCACTCTTTTATAGTGCATGAAGGATAGTCAATCCATTGTTTTCAACAGAAAAAACAACTATTGTACTAATAACATTGAATACAATCAAACATTCATGTGGGAAATCGCTATAGAACCAAAATCTTTGCTCATAAATGCTCCACCCCTTATAGACTTGCCTACTTCCGTGAAAAATGAAGAAGCAATAAGAAACTCATTTCCCAAACAAACCTCATACCTAAAGTGAGTGACAAATGTTTTGTATTCAAGATTCTATTCATGATGGAGTTGTAAGCATCCATCATTGCTCAACAACCCATGACAAAAAAATCTTCTTCGCACTAACGGGTGAACGAAGTAAGTGCTTAGCACATTGTTAAAAGATAACACTTCTTCCATTTTTCAACCACCAACATGCATTTCAAATCACCTTTAACACGATGTTTCTTACAAAATTCATTTCCCATTTTATAAGGAATCTCTTTTAATTTTAATCATTTGGGACCATACTCATCATGTTTTTGTCCAAGGACGAAACACTACTCTTTATTCATCTACTCCATAGTCTTATGCCACTTTCAATTCCCATAAAATAGAGAAAAAAACACATTCATTATTACTCACCATTCTAACTTCAAAACTTGGCATGCTCCATAACCTTTGCAATGCATTTAAGTTGATAATATCTTACACCATTTATATGTAAATCCGTGTTCCCATTATCATATCCAAACTTACCGATTCTTTCATCATCATCATCATCAATGACGTTGTTGATGCGCCTACGAACAAAGGTTGACTTCTACATGGAATAAGCAAAACATGAGTGTTCCATTTGCCAGGGTGTGTTCTCATACCTTCACAATGCTTCATAAGTGATGATAACATAAGATGAGTGAAGAGAAATTTCATCCATTTCGGAATTTGATATAAGGAACTTCAATGTATGCACGACTTTTGTGTGGTGTAAAAACATAACCCTTACACCAAAAAAGGGTCGTGGTATGCAGTAAACAAAGTTACCGCTTCCAGAGAAAAAGCATCTTTGTTTCAAACCAATGAATTTTAGACATCGTAATTTTTTATCTTGATCCCCTTACTCACCTCTTTTTTAGAATACATTGCACATTATGTTACCAAATCTACGACTTACATCATGATATTCTTTACACATGAAAGAAACAATGTTGTTAGAAAAAACATAACTATGAATCTATAACTTCACATCCACACTTTCTTGCCAAGAATATAAAACATCTCTCTTGAAAAGGTTTACGTTCCTATGACTTGTTGATCAAGAATGATTTCACATACTACACTTACGCAAAGTAATTTCATATGGTTGTCTAAACTTGAATGGAGAAAAGCAAGAAAACACTTCAAATAGAGCTCACTTGAAATGCCTTGTACTTTAGTATAAAATTTGACAACCATTCTCTTCAATTTCACACGATCCAACTCTTGAATATCACAATAAAGAGGCTACGTAGTTATAGTTGATTCCACATGTGGGAGACAAAACTAAATGCACACGATTGTGTTGTACACCATTTGTTTGCATCAAATTGTACATGTTTATGTTTGCGCAAGGTGGATACTTGAATCCAAACTGAAATCTTAAAGGGCAGTGGGTGGATAAAGGAAACTGAAATGTTTCTTCAAAAATATACATCATTTAGAAAAGGTTACTGATAGCTCCGAAAACTATCTGAAGGAATTTAGCCACAAGTGTACACGTTTTGACCCACTTAGCATCCGCCTTGAATCCCTGCAAAGTAAGTCTGTAAAAGCAACACGTGGAAAAGACTACTTGAACATCCACTACCTTGCACTGAAAACGGTACTACCTTGTAGTTTTAGAGGATGAGGCATAGGAGGCATCAATGTAAAAATGATGATGAATGAAGGCCTCTCAAGGCATACATGGGATAAATGAAGGCGTGTCAAGGTTTAAATGGATTGAATGAATTTGGCTCATTCAGTACTCTAGTGAGGGCCTCCTTGTAGGCACTTGCTTTAAGGTTTGTAGGTAGGTGTATAACCACCTAGGTGGTTACATAACCATCCTTGCCACCTATAGATTCACAAAGAAGTCGAAGGGTCACCTAGGGATTGAAGGAGGTTATGTTAGTAGGTTGACTAACCACCCTCAATCTAGAAGTCAAAGGGTCATAGTCCTTCAGGAAATCGAAGGGAACCTTTTCATGTTTTTTAGAAGAGGGATTTTAAAACCGCCTCCCTCCATTTACATAGGTGAATTTTCTCCCCCTCTTAAGTAGATAACATGCACCCAGAGATGTAACATAGCAAAAACCTGACCATAAAAAAGTGTAAATTTCAACGATGCGCATTTGCTTTAAAAATGCATAGATTTCAAGTGCTACAAATTCTATTTGGGTAGAAATATTGTTTCAGAAAAATTAGTGCATTCATCCTCTTCATTTCCATGAAGATGAGGAGCAATGTTTTTCCATGAAATCATACACAAATTTGGACGACCCCCTTGTTCAAACTCTACCACTTCAAAGTCCTCATCCATATTTATTGGTGGTCCATGAATGCAAAATAAGATGTTTTGCAAAATTATTTTCAAAGATGATGAAAGATATTGAGTTAAATTTCCATCACAAATGAGCCTTGCACTCTTCTTAAAATCCATCCCTTCAAAGTGTTGATCATTGATGTAATCACGAGAAAGACTTCTTAACATGCACATGAGATGTTTCCAATGCGTATTAGAAAATGATGATGACACAAATGGCGCCAGGTTCTATCTATTGTAACAAAAACTAGAAATAAAAAAAAAGAAAAAATATCATGAGGATGACATTATCATATTTTTGTTTATCATCATAAAATTTGTGTTTTTCTGAAACTTCTTAAAAATCTAAAACTTCGTGAAATAAGGTAGTGAATACCTAGTTTTCCAAATGATGACCACGTATCCATGCAATGTTTTGAAATCTAAGCATTTGGGGTGAATAAATCTCAAAAACACATTATCAAATTAGTGCAAAACAACTATGAACATAGAAAAAATCCAATGAAACAACTCCTCTATATGTCGTAGATGCATGTTTAACAATTGTAGAAAAATCTAGTCTCATAGATGTCTTTGGTGGCTCACCTCCAAATGATGTCGGGTAACATAACCCCTCCATGTTTACATGTGAAATAATGGAGCATTGATGGTGCCCCTCGCATGTCGCATTCATCATATGACCATGTTTTAGTGGATGGAAGAATGGTTGCAAATATATTAGTGAATTTCGCAAAATTGTCTTGTCCAAGTCATCCAAATTAGTGTCTAGATACTTGGAAAATCACTGTTACATCTGTCATCTTCTTATGCAATGTTGTGCACAGGAGTTGCTGCTTGCTCATTACAAATATTTATCTCTAAAGCTTTAATTGTTGATGATTTCCTTTAAAGATGAGTGAATTCTTCTCAAACAAGAGTGGCCCTCACATTTCCTTCCATCACAAAAACTTTCAAACCAAATTTGTTCTTCCAAGGCGATAGCATCTGTTTGATCCTTGTTCAAATTCCTCTGTACTTGACTTTTGGACCAACTCAATGAAATCCGGTGGAAACGTTCTAATTCCTTTATGAAGTCATTTCTGGCAACCTTATCAGTAATCTGGATGTTCATAAAAGTAAGAAAGGGATGAATATGCCTTATTTTTTAACTTTTAAGTTTCACAAAGAATGATTTGCACATTGTTCATCTAAAACCCACTTTCTTTTGGATTTTTTTCTTAACATTACGTAAACAAGAAGCTCATGTTTTTCATGGTATTCTTGTCAATGATATTCTCATTCTCAAGTTCTTACTTGCTAACACCAGTAAGGAGTAGGAAACATAAGGTATTGTGGGACCTTCACGTTATTCTATTGAAAATCTCTTTTCATCTTGTTTCTTTTCTCCAATTTTTTGGATACCTTTGTTGATGCGTTGGACAAAGACACTTAGGAAAACATCAGCAAGGAATACATGGCCCTTCCAAAAACATTGTCAAACATAAAGGAATTTTTTTGTGTAAGTAAAGCTGCCCAAAAACAACGTTGATTAAATCCTCATGAACGATTACGGGAGACTCTATAGGCAAGAATCTTGTCTTTGTTTTCCGAGAAATTTGGAATGAGTTCTTTTATGTTCAGTGTGGAACACCCACATATTGATTCAACTTCTTATTGTAACATAATTCATGCCTTTTTTACATGAAAATATATGGCCTTCAAATCGAGAGACTCACAATCACATCGGTGCACTTGGGATTTGTTCACCTTCGATGCATACTTGATGCTACATGATATACCTTCTGATATTTAGATTCAACAATCACTCACCCTAGCTTGGCGAATTCCTCAAGCATTGCCACGTGAAGTCTTGGTATGTTTCTTGTTTGAGGATGGTGTTATTGATGTTCAACCATCTTTGCAAACTAACGTTCTCATGGGGACTAATGATAACCCGTTGGAACGGGTCAGTCCACTTTGTACCTTATTCCAATCTGTTTCTTTGTGAATGTATCATTGTTAAAATCTTATATTTTTTAGGCTATCTGGATCTTCAAATGATGATCAGACTTTAAAAAGGTTACTCACTTTGAAATTTGAATTCACATGATGTTTCCATTTCCCACTCTTTTGTACATCTAATGGACTCTTTTTGGTAAGAAGCCCTTCACTAGACGATGGGGTGTTCACATGAATACCAATGTTGATATTGTTCATATGGGACATCCCTTCTTTTTGGTCGCGGTTGTGGTCACAGTTGAAAGGAAGTATGGGCGTGTGCTCGATTATGGCTGTTAAGGCCATGCTAGCTAGTGATCTCGTGGTGAAATGTATCATGGAGCGACGGTTTTTGGCTCTGTCAAAGCCAAATTTGGGCCTCATTTAGCTTAAGGAGGTTCGTGTTAATCATGACCAAATGGATAAAATGGCTTCCCTTCCCGCCTTGGCACCTCGTCCCTCCCCTCGCTTTCACGTATCGCATTCCTTTATGGGTTTTTTTATTCAACCATCTATTTTGCCAGTCACGTCAGCCTCGTGAGCTAGCATTGACATGAGCAAAATGTGTGAGATTGCTGGAAGTTTTAGTGAACCCGCGAAGCCAATTTGCGACCTTCGGGTAGAAATGTGCAGTTGATAAAGCCTTCATTCTTCATGTGACCCAAGCCGCTAGGCCCAGTTTAACGGATTTTGCTTTGAAATGTGACAAATCCTGTCATGAAGAACAGATTACGTGACTTTGTTTCAATGACTCAGAATAGTTACCCGAAATGTGACTTTTATTCATTCGACAACTTATTGTAAGCGATGTGTTTTCACAATGAATTTCCAAATTCAATCATGCAAATGCAAATGTTTGAACCAATGCGCAAGTAGCCTGGGGTCAGCTACCTGGTTATAAACCCGCGGTTGCAATTCACGCTTGGCTGAATCACAGTGATGGTCACAGAATGGCGCCAAAAACGGAGAAAAAGGTGCTTCATACAAAAAGAGGAAAGATTGTGACAGAAATCTGGAACTGTGGTGAATATAATCCAAGCGTCTGCTGAAAAGATATATATGACTGAATACTGCAAAAATCTATAAATGAACGCGGCATCGAACTCCCTCCACCGCCCGAGACATCGGAGGAAACGGCGTCCGATCCCGCCAATCGATCCCACCTCCGTTCCCCCGTCCCCTGCGGCCACCGATCCCTCCTCCGCTCTCCCTTCCCCTGCGGCCACCGATCCCTCCTCCGCTCTCCCTTCCCCTGTGGCCACCGATCCCTCCTCCGCTCCCCCTTCCCCTGTGGCCACCGATCCCTCCTCCGCTCTCCCTTCCCCTGTGGCCACCGATCCCTCCTACGTTCCCCATTCCCCTGCGCCCGTCGATCCTTCCTCCGTTCCCCCTTCTTCTGCGGCACCGATCCCTTCTCCTTTCCTTCTTCCCCTGCGGCCAGTCCAGTCAGCACCTTGCTCGCAGTCCGGGGTCCGGAGATGCTATGGGCCTTCTTCCTCGCCCTCGCCTTCTTCCACACGTCAGAGTTTGCGCTAGCATGCGTCTACCACCCCGAAGAAGTCAGCGTGAGATGTGAGTTACGTTGCTCCCCCCCCCCCCCTCCCCTCTCTCTCGAGCAGAAGGGGAGAGAAAGCAGTCTGAAGTGTGCTTTTCGCTCCCTCGGTACCTCCATGGCTCCACAGCTTGCAAATGTTTGGAGTCATGGTGAGATTTGCGGCCTGCTGCCTTAGACCGATGATGGTGAGATTACTCCCTCGCTACCTCCATGGCTCCACAGCTTGCAAATGTTTGGAGTCATGGTGAGATTTGCGGCCTGCTGCCTTAGACCGATGATGGTGAGATTACTCCCTCGCTACCTCCATGGCTCCACAGCTTGCAAATGTTTGGAGTCATGGTGAGATTTGCGGCCTGCTGCCTTAGACCGATGATGGTGAGATTACTCCCTCGCTACCTCCATGGCTCCACAGCTTGCAAATGTTTGGAGTCATGGTGAGATTTGCGGCCTGCTGCCTTAGACCGATCTGCCCTCACTACTCTTGCAGAACCCCTCAGCACCTTCTTCCCTCCTTGCAACCTGCTTCCGACCACCACCACCTGCCCTAGTTCCCGCCCTCTTAGACTTCACCTTCCCTCTCCCTCCTTACCTCCACTAGCCAACCTTCGCTTGCCACAGCCACCTGCCTTCACTCACTCCCGGTTGGTTCCTTCCTCGCTTTCCTCCCTTCCTCGATTTCCTCGCTTCCTCGCACCCTGCTTCACTCCCTCGCTTTCTAATTCCTTCCCTCCCTCCCTCTCTCCCTCCCTCCCACCCTCCCTCCCTCCATCCCCCCCTCCCAACCTCCCTTCCGCCCTCCCAACCTCCCTCCCCCTCTCCCATCCTCCTTTCCCCCCCTTCCAACCTCCCTCCCTCCCTCCCTCCCTCCCTCCCTCCCTCCC
>SZWC01032036.1:10044-21596 GCA_023375785.1 Penium margaritaceum | reverse complement strand
TGTTTTCCGATGCTGTTCTTTTCCCAGGTGATGCACCACCACCACCTCACCCTCCACCCTCACCCCCCCCTTCACCCTCACCTCCTCCTCCGGCCTCACCTCCATCTCCACCCTCACCTCCCCCTCCACCTTCTTCTCCCCCTCCTAGGCCACTGGTGCCGCCTCCACCATCACCTCCACCTCCTCGTCCACCTAGACCACCTCCCCCATCTCCCCCACCTCCTCGCCCGCCAAGACCACCTCCACCACATCCTCCTCCGCCACGCCCACCTAGACCTCCCCCACCATCACCTCCTCCGCCACGTCCTCCACGGCCCCCTCCTCCATCACCTCCACCACCCAGACCTCCACGCCCTCCCCCACCACACCCTCCCCCTCCTCGTCCTCCACGGCCACCCCCACCATCTCCACCACCACCGCGCCCACCCAGACCCCCTCCACCATCCCCTCCGCCTCCACGCCCCCCAAGGCCACCTCCACCAAGTCCACCTCCACCAAACTACAGAAGTGGTGAGCTCTTTCCTCTGGGTCCGTGCACACTCTGGCCATGCAGAATGTCTCATGAATCTGTAACCAGAAGGGAGAATGTGACTGGTACCCATCTTGCTTGTGAATCTCTGCTCACCCTCACACATTCTAGTTCATCTTCGGTTCTTTGTTGCGTTATGAGAATTCTAGGTTATGCTCTTGCATTGATGCATTGTATCTGGTTGGTGTGGCTGGCCATTTGCAGCCTGTTCAAACACCAAAGGCATCAGCTATGAAGGCACCATTATCACCTCAGTTAACATGGCAAATTCTGGATCCTGCTGCAACAAGTGTTGGTACACTGAAGGCTGTGTTTCCTACACCTACTTCCCAGCCTCCCTAGATTGCAAGCTTTTCAGTGGTGTCACGGGCTTCAAAGCCACAGTTCCAAACCCAACTTCTGGCCTTAAGACTGGTAAGTTTGGTCAAGTGCAAATATTCTAGCTGAATTCAGTATACATGGCGTCAACTCTCAAGTGCTAAATAGCATCTGCCTGACATTCTTGACTCTATTTTTGGTACCATTACACACTGCAAAGACACATCTGTTTTTACTGATGTGTTGATTTTTATGGTTCCACTAGCCTGACCACCTCGCCCCCTCCCTCTCATGTTTGCAGCTGCCCCACGGTGCCAGAACACATGTGCCACCAGCGTGGGCTGCCCAACTGGGTCAACCTGTCAGACACAGGCTACCATCTGTGGAATTGGTGTGAAGCAGTGCACTTGTGCAAACACTGCAACGGCTTTATGTGGTACTGATGGACACCTGTTGGGATGCCGCACGTGGCTCAACCCCTTGCCAACCACAAACAACCCGCCTCGCCGACCTTTTTGCTAATCAAATGTTCTGACTGACCATCGGCAGTGTTCTGTCAAACTCCAAGCTGATAGGTTCTGGGCTGGGGACTGTTACTCCAATGTGAAGGCGAAGTGGCTTGCAATCATTATCGTAAGATCTATACATCGACTTAATTTTGGTACCCATGTAATGGATTACAACGACATTCTGATTCAGTCTATCGTGCCTGTTAGGGGCCCTTTCTGAATCAGAAACATGCAGCCTTCCGCTACATTGGAAGTGTGAAGAGTGGAAAGACCAGTGGATATTGAAAAAAGGGCATGCAAATGGCTACAGAGTATGAAGATAGCCCAGATAACCCTATGGTTTTATGTTTCCTTTTGATTACACACAATGTACATAGATTTCTATCCACATGCCAGTCTGCATCCATGTGGTATGCAAAGCGGCCAAAACAGCGGCGCGTCAAGCTGGAAGTGAATGGAGTGATGGAAACAAGGCAACAAAGGCAGTCCTTTCAATCCATCGTAACAAAGCTCTGCCAAAGAAATAGGCACATGACCCCGAGGGAGCAGGCAAGAATTTATTTTGTGTGCATGCTTTTGGCCTTTTCTTTGTTGGGTTAGATAAGACTATGTTCCCCGTTTGAATTTCAATTCAGATTATATCTATGTTTTCTTAGAATGTCTTTCTCTATTATGCTCATTCTACACTTGATTCAACTTGTCTGATTCCACATTTCAGTTCTGTAGTTGCAGCCCTCTGTTCTACAAGTGCTTCTACAGGTTAGAGAAGGGATCTGAACAGACTCTTTCTTCATCCTTCATAGTCCTACCCATGTGCTGTCAGTCCTTTTCCTCCCATATGTAAGAGGGTTCTGGGTGCACTAGGTTTGATCCATGTTCCACATCGTGGATATGGTCAGAAAACTGCAGGCATGCCTTCCATGATTAAGTCATGGAGAAACATTTGATGGAGCATTCTCCATGATACTTTGCATATGTCTAGTCCCAAGTAGCACCTACAGGTACTTATGTACAGGCATTTTTGGTTGACAAGTCAGCTACACATGTTACTGGTACACATAGGTTCCTGAGCAGGCTTATGTGTGCCCAGATTTTTCACGACTGTATAGTTAGCTTCCATCGAAGACACTGTAATACCAGTGGTGATTCAGCTCAGAAGCATGAGCACAGGTTGACAGCAAGTACTCCATGACCCTCATTTTTTTCATGGACACAGAGAAGTGCGCAAGAAAGTTAACACCCTAAGCCAAATCCAACTATCTCGTGACATCGCACTCCTGCCGTAGCTGGGTTGAATTCACCGTGAGGAGCCAGCAGGCATGGATGCAGATGGAACTGCAGCCATCAAGTCTGAAAACCTCTCATTTAGAATGTGCACCCTACCGTGCAAGATGTTGAATATGTTTGCCCCTTGTTCAGTCTTGTACGACGGATCAGGAACGCTCTGCCCCTTGTGGAGGTATGACCCCTGGATTTGATGTAGGGTGACTCAACTATGCTCTGTCTCATGTGAGATATGACCTGTGTGTACACCATATAGGTGAGTGGTTAACTTGGCCATTTTGTTTTGTTTTTTTTTTTTTTTGAAAAAGTAAATCTTGATTAATATGAAGCAACATGAAAATGCCACCCCTGACCGGCACATCTACGGGGTATGAAAACATGCAAAAGCCGCCAACCACGGCACAAGAAAGACGAAATGGAATGCAAGGAAACAAGCGTAAAGGACGGAGGAGACTCTCCTCGCCGTCCAACGGCACAGTGTAGCAAAGTTCAGACAGCGTAACAGGGCCAAGGGGCCACGGCCGCGGCAGCTCAACAGGCGTGACACTGCCCAGCGCCGGGTCCAGTCCGCCACGCCACAAGCCGAAGTCGCGGAGCACATGACACTGCTGCCGTATCTCAGCAACGGACAGCCGCTGCGCGAACAAGGACACCGCCCGTGCCAACCACCCCGGCTGGTCAGCCTCGCTACCCCTGCCCCGACCCTTCTCGAGGCACAACGCCGCCAAGCGCCGGATGAAGTGCCAAGAATCCGGGCCAAGACCGCCGAAGGTCTCCCAAGCCACCGTGCGCAGCCGGTACCCCGGCAGCTGCACAAGGGCGGCCTTGTAGTGCTTCTCCTTTGCGGCCTCCGCCGCCAAAAGAGCCTGCCCCTCCTCCTTCACCTTGTCCGACTGGGCGTCCACCGTGGTAACGTCCACCACCCACGCCGTGCCCTGGGCCGCGTCGAACACAAGGACATCTGGCCGTAACCCCCCCGGCAGCAAGCCCTCCGGCTCCACCATCGCACGGAGGGAATGCTCCCGGCAAATCTTCGCCAACTCGTCCCGAATGGCATGGTGGACGCGAATAATCGGCCCAGACCCTGTGCGGCGCGTGACATCCGCCGGAAGGAGTCCATGACCACCATGGAGAGAGAGATATCCCAGTGGCAAACCCAGCCAAAGCTGGGCGTGGAGCCGAAAGTCGGCCGGGGCCAAGTAGAGACAATCACGAGGGCCCGCAGGGCTGGCTTGAAGCCAGAGAGCCGCCCCGCGGGACCCCACCACCCAGCACCTCCGCACCATAGCCTCACACACCTCAGAGAACAGCGCAGCCCCAACCATCTCCACCTCCTCCAACCACTGCAGACGCTGGAAATGGAAGAAGGACGGGCTGAGCTGCTGGTACAATCCCCGACCAGCACACTGGTGAAGGACCTCAAGCGCGGGCAAGCGTGCGACAATAGAAGCTGGCAGGTGCTCCACAGAATCCTCCCAAAGAGGACACAATAACTCCATCTCACGAGCCGCAGGAAGGTGGGGGCCGAAGAGGTCATGAAGAGACTGGAGCAAGGCCGCAGAAGAGCACGCGTAGGCAAGGTGCGCCCTTGGAGCCGCAGCAAAAAGGCCCATGCCCCCAGCGTCAAACGGTAACTGCGCTTGGAGCCGCGCCAACCCCTGCAAAGTGCCAGCATGGGAATCCGGAGGGGCCTCCACCACCCCCAGGATGCCCAGGAGAGAACGCCACACTGCGGAATCGAACTCCCACAGCACCCACAACCNCACAGCCGGAGCATCGTCACCGCCGCCTGCGGATCCTCTAGCTGCAGGAGCAGTAGGAACTCACAGGTCTGCTCACGTAGCCACTCCTCCCCCCAGCCCCTCCGAAAGCCAGCAGACCGAATAGGACAGCCCAACAGCTCCACCCCCTCCACTGTCGATGGAATCCCAGCCAACGCGCCTGGAAGTGCCCCACCCGTCCATCGCCATAAGAGACACTTCTTCGGCTGAACCTGAAGCCCCTGGTCGCTAGCCTCTTGGAGCATGGAGGAGAAGCACCTGGCCAAGGCCTCCGGCTCGGCGCAAATGGTGGTGTCATCCTGGAAGGCCCCGACGTGCCCCAACGCAGCCCCCTGTTGGTTACGCAAGTCTGCCGCACCCGCCTCCAACATTGGCAGAAGGGCTAAGTCGAAGAGGACAGGCCCCAACGGGTCACCTTGCCGCACCCCGCGCTGGCTCTCCAAGACGGCTGGCGCACTCACCCCAAAAAACAGCAGCTGCCCAGGGGACGTGTAGAACTGTCACAAGAAAGGCACCCAAGAGCCGAGACCCCTGTCACGCACAGCCGCAAACACGCTGTTGCGCTCAATCTCGTTAAAGGCGTTGCGAATGTTGAGGCAGAGAAGCCAAAACGAGGGATGTGCACCCAAGATGGCCTGCACCCCCCACACCTGCAGCGCCGCCCCTTCTGACACGCCCACCCCAAACTGCAAAGGTTGCAACGTCTTTGTGATCTTCTCATTATCCCGCAGCAGCAAGACCCGAACAGCCAGCCGGAACAATGCCTCACCCACGGCAATGGGTCGGACCCCCTCCTCCTCAGTGTCCCCCTTGAGCAAGGGAACCAGGCGACTGCGCCCCAAGAANATCCTCTGTGATTGCATCGAGGAGAAGGCCCTCCGGGGGCACAAAGGGGTCGATCCAATGGGGCCAACAAGGACGCCGACGGAGGATGACGCTCCTGCAGAGCCCGACGAGTGCTCTCTGTACCAGCCGCCAAAGGGCGCACCGAGAGCATCTCCACCCCTCGGCCTGGAGCACCCCGGTGCACCATGCGAACTGCACGCCGCCACTGCCCCTCTGCCGCTACAAGTCGTTGCACCGACGACAGGCGAGTTGTAGGCCGCTCGGGAGGGGCAGGGCAAAATGCGGCCCTAGTGGACTCCATCGCCTCCTCCACAAGACCCACCCAGTCACCCTGCACAAACCTCCGATAGCGCTCCAGTATAATCTTGTGCTCGGGACGACGGCGCCCCTCCCCACGCCCCCAACACAGCCCCTGATCTCGCTCTTCCGACGCCACCGTCCGACACAGCAGGACTTGGAGGTGGAGGAGGAGAAACCACCGTACGCGTAGGGCATCTGCGTCAAGGGACGGAACCACCATCCGGGACAAGCAGCGCTCAAAGATAGCCGCAACCCTCCGGCGCGACTCCCCATACATGCGCGGCTTAACCTCAGGAGCCAAGATGAGAGAAGAGTGGTTGACACCCGCTTGGCCGGCTACCACCCCACCAAGCCGCTCCCAGCACATATCCGCGAGACACTCCATTTTGTTGATTTGGCCAAGTGAGAGGTCATGAGTTTGATCCTGGCTCCATGCACATCTTGGTTGTTATGGAAGCTTCCAATAAAGAAAGTCCGTAGCTTCTGGGAAGCAACACGACTGATCAGTCACCTTGGCACAAGGATGCTTATGTGTCAAGCCCACAGCGCAAGTCTCTTGGTGATGTGGCAGGGTCAAGCCACTTCTCAGGAATGTGCTTTTGAGTTCTAGGACTGGACAGAAAGCTATAAAAGGACTTGTCTTGCATGCTGATCAATAAACCCTTGCTTGATGCTCTCTTGCGTATTGACGACTTGAGCTCTTCTTGAGATGTAATGCTAAGGCGTTAGCACTCTTGAAGGTGAAGTGTATGCCTGATTAAGTTTGGGGTGCACGACACATACCTGCAAAGGAAGAAGGTGTAAAAACCTTTGTGAGCTTTTTGGTTTTGCTGCTTCTCTGCCGGAGGTGGTTAGCTCAGTAGCTAACACAAGAGTCGTTGCTGATGGTTCTGGTCAATCTCCACGGCAGGGAAACTCTGACATGATGGAGATCTTCATCCTCTACACAAACTGAAGGAGGGGGTTAACAACAGGGATAGCTTAAGGATCTAGGAAGGGTAATCAAGTAGTTATCCACGTAGAACAGGACAAGAATATGATACACCTTGAAAGAGCACCAATGAACTGAGCCAGACACGGGTCTACATTGCTACAATAGTATTCACCTCGCTGAATTATGCTAAAATCTCAGGTTTTTGGCACAGTGAAGCCTGTACAAGATTTCACCGAGGAGCCACATTCAGTTTCTCCAATCCTCAAATCTGGATGGCTACGCAAATGAATCTCCTCATCCTCTGTGAAACATGGATGCTAACAATTGTTGTTTAGAATGAATGTGTTATGTACCTCCATGGATACACCCATGCACAGAATCGTTGGAAGAGGTTCTACATTGTCACATGCAGACGCTCCCAAAAGCATGTTGCCTCATCAATCGGTCCTTCGACCTGCAGATCCTGGAGAAATTATACCTGTTGGAGCCCACGAGAGGTTGAGTTGATGAGATCTTGCCAATACAAGAAGGGATGTACAGTTAGTCAATCCCGATTTGTACACACCGCAATCAGTGCATCAAAAACTTCATTCCTCTCCACGTAGATCACTTGAAATTTTTGAAAAGGAATGAACATGACTAGATCCTGAAGATACAATCCCTTTTAAACACCAAGAAAGAAATGAAGCTTTTTCTGTGGCATATGAAAAGGTCCTGTGAGTTATCAGTTTTCACAATCCGGTTGTCTTTCCAACGCACTATTATTCACACAGTTTCATGGGTATATGATTTTGGGGTGACTGGTTACACATGAGAGCAGGATGGTCCATGGAATCTCCTGTGCATCATAGCTGGTGAGAAGCGTGACAGCACAGATACAGTCGGTGGAAGCAGTCCAAAGGCGAAGTAAGACTATAGTGGCAGAACGAAGGATGCCATCTACATCAATCTCCTGGGTTATCAGCCCTTGGTGGAGAGTGGAAGACAGAAGGGGAACGAGGATGATTCCATGTCATGCCAAAGGGAGGTAGTACTATCAGTGTGGCCTATAGGGAAAAAAGTGAATGAACGGTAGAAGGCAATGGATCCAGCAGCAAATGTCACCAGAAGGAAGAAAACTTCCACAGAAACCATCTCCATATGATTAAAAAATGAGAGCTGAGATGGAAAAACCTGATTTGGACAGTGAGTAGATACATAGGCAAAAAAGAGGCTTCAATAGGGTTCATTAAACATGAGCGTGTATTGCAGAGGCGGCCCAATAGGGTCACCAAAAGGCTGTCCGGAAAAGCAAATCCGACAAGACAATTACACCTCATAGAAGCTGAGTTCTTGAAGAAGCTTCAAATCCTAGTAAGAACCACCTCAGCAAGGGGAAAAGCTCCTATGGCTGTGTCTCACCTGAGTCACCCATGGTAAGTGACTCATGTCACCAACCGCCACAGGCTTTGCATGGTGACTACTTCTTGTTCTTTCAAGTACATACTAAGATGTTCATTTTCTCCTTGGTTGACCAATAACAATACTCTAATTGTAATTAGTCACACGAAATCACTTCCATCTCTATGATTTTCCATTCGNTCATGTCACCAACCGCCACAGGCTTTGCATGGTGACTACTTCTTGTTCTTTCAAGTACATACTAAGATGTTCATTTTCTCCTTGGTTGACCAATAACAATACTCAAATTGTAATTAGTCACACGAAATCACTTCCATCTCTATGATTTTCCATTCGCTCTTTGATCACTCTTTTTCAGCTCCATCACAGATGCACCCTCCCTCATTTCAATTTCTCCCTTTGATATTCACTCAAACCAGAACTAAGGTTTCATTTGTGCCCATCACTATTGAAATTTTCTCTTACGGCTGCTTTTTCCAATTCATTCCCAGTCCGAGGTCTGACATGGTATTAGGGCTTCAAGAAACATCTCCTGATGTCACCTGACTTCTTCACCTTTATCATTGTTTCCTTATTGCTCTGCCTTAAAGTTAACAATATTCACGATGGCTACTTCCTGAACCCTTGTGATTGCTTGCATCATTGGCTCTTTTCAACATCTTCTTTCATCCATTATTCACCTTCGTCATCATGTGGTTACCATCCCTTCCTCTGAATTTTAATACACCCATGCTTGATCCCAGTGCTCTCCTAATTTTCCGCTTTGTTTCATTCCTTCATATCCTCATTCCACAACTTGCACACATCTTTTGTGCGATGCATTTTCAACCATTTTCTTCCACATTTCGTTGTGTGCCTCCATAATTAGCTTTGTTTTGCAGCTTCTAACCTGCAACTCCTTGAGCCTTTGGCACCTCATTCTGCTTTCAAATTAACCTATTGTTCTATATCAGAAAATTGGTGTCTAATGTGCCTGAATCTTTTTCGTAGTCAACAAATTCTTTTTGTACAAGTTCTGACACTAGGCGTGAGATTTCTGGATGCCTTACGCTATCTGTGCAAAACATTAGTGACATTCAGTTTTTCAGAGGGAATCAAGAAATTTTCTGGAAGGTTTTTGTCATGGAAATGATCTGACAGGTTACATTGCTACTCACAAGCTTTCCAACATACCAAACGGCACGTCATTCCGCCAAGCATAGCCAAGGTCACGCTTGCTAAAGTGCAGGTCACACCCACCAAAGAAATGCCTAGTGCCACTTTCCATGGTGCATTTACCCATGTAAAAGTGCCTTTTGTGGAGGAGCAGATCCCTTTGCACATGCTAGATGGGTCGCCTGTACTGTTTTGACGTGCCTCAGTAAGTTTCATGTCAATGTTTGTAGATGGGGTTTGACAGGTTTTGAAACCTGTCCGTGGACTTGCAGTCAGAGTTTTGACAAATTTCCTGAGTAGAAAACCAGTCTACTGATTTTGCAGACTCTGAACCAAAACATTGGCTAAGTCCCCAAATAACAATTGTGTCCGTGGACAGAAACTTGACTGGATACTCCTTGTGATTGGAACGGCGTTGCAGGAAGGTTTCCCCCTGACAAAGATCCGTGTAACACTTTGGTGCTTCTGAGTAAAATTGCTGATCTGGGATGAATGTTTTCCCTCTGAATATCAGAACAGCTACTTGGTTTCTTCCGCTGCACATAACGCAACTTTAGATGCTTGAATCTCTCTTGATACTCAATGGATTCTAGTGGTTCAAGTTGCACTGGATGTGGCGAATTGTCACATTTCAAGAGCATTTGTCTACTTTGCATTTGAAACACTCTACAAGATTCTAGAGAAGATAAATAGGATCTTTCTCTCTCAGGCGGCTCGTTGACACCTCCCAGTGCCGTACCTTTCCATGCAGAGGCAGTTGTCAACGTTCTCCCCCTTACACTTTCTGTGCCCACTGCTCCCTGTAATATCTTACTCCTCTGCTAATTCACCCTGCAGCCCAATTCAAGTAGTCATTCCAAGTCTGGCTATGTCCATGTCATGTTGATCCGTAGTTTACACTTTGGTGAAGCAATCTGCAAGCATGTGTTGAGTGCTGCATTGTTGTAGCACAATCTGTCACTTCTTCACCATGTTTCATGCGTAGTGAGAATGCACTTCGACGTGCTTATTTCTCCTGTGTTCCTTTGGTTTTGGGTCAACAAGATGGAGATGGTTATATCCTCTTAAACCTTGTGCCTTTGGATACCGCAACCTGCAAGCCACACCACCTCCTTGACCTGCTCAACCCGCGCCATATTCTCTGTCTCCACTATAGAGGTCGTGATGCAGTCCTATTTCCTTTTCTACCAAGATACCGCTGCAACTGCAAGGATGAAAACGTTACGTGGAGGTGGATTTCTTCCCATCCACGTTGCCGAAGAAGTCTGCCCTCTATGTAGCATACCAGGCACAAGGGCTCAGTCCGACCCTTGGCATTGAGCTTCATGCACGTGTGTTACATTGCCTGTAGGTACCTAAGCATTCAATTTACCTCCTTTATTGAAATTACCCAGGCCACCACATCCACCACNTTGAATCCGGTGGAAGTTATTTTACTGGAATCGAACAAGTATCGAGGGAGTTATGGCCTTCCAAAGTTGGGGTATGCGCAGCGGCTCTGGGAGCCGGGTGCGACTCGAAATCCGGTTGATAATTGACCGGACCAAGCAACAAAAACACCGTCTGGAGAAATTGCTCCGATAGGCCTGCCGAGGCGTCCGGTGGATGATCCACCTGATCCGGTAGTGCAGGTTGTTACTGAGGGACTTAGCCAAAATCCTGGCTCGGCGTCCGAAACTCAGTAGTACGTTTTGTTACGAGGGGACAGTCAAAATTCTGACTGCAGGTCCGCGGACAGGTTTTGAACCTCGTCACACCCCATCACCAAACTCGACCCAAAAGTGGGGTGGGTGCGTGGAAACAGTGCAGGAGACCCCCACACTATGTGCAATGGGATCTGCGCCTTGGGAAAGGCGCTTCGCACGTGAAGGAAGGCGCCACGGCGAGTGGCGGTGTCAGGCTTCTGTGGTGGGTGAGACCTGCGCTTCGGCAAACGTAACCTGGGCTACGCTTGGCCGAATCACGTGCGGTTTGGTGCGTTAGAAATCTCATGACTAGCCCTAAAAATTTTGTGATCATATTCATGCTCTAAAACTAATGCAGAATTGCATTCTTTCCTTCGCAAACGTGAGAGTCTCTAAATTTCTTCTCACATAGCGTGAGGCGACCAGAAAGCTCACTCTTAGTCTCAGATTCGCCCAAAAACAGAAGACGTAAACCACTAGAGACAATCAGACGAACTTCGGGACCGCATCTCACGGATTCTATCCTGACAAAGGGTTATGGGCCCACAGGCCTGAATGTCTCCAACGTTCACAACTTCCGCAGCGCACGGGATCATCATCGTGGACGTCGCCGTGAAAATCTGAGAACTCGTCGGAGTAGCAGCGGCGCACATGGCGTAGAAGGAGACGTAGCCCATTCAAAGTTATGCGGGAGGCCTGGGCTTTGGGCTATGGAGGTGGCAGTTTGAGCTGCACCTCTTGCATAAGGGGCTGTTGGATGTCATGTTGGGAAAGGAGGTGCTCGTAGAGGCGACTGCTGCGGACGCGGAG
>SZWC01032035.1:0-10205 GCA_023375785.1 Penium margaritaceum | reverse complement strand
TAAGTGCGTGTAAGTGTATGTAAGTGCGTGCAGGTACGTGCAAGTGCGTGCAAGTGCGTACAAGTGCGTGCAAGTGTGTGCAAGTACGTGGAAGTGCGTGCAAGTGCGTGCAAGTGCGTGCAAGTGCGTGTAAGTACGTGGAAGTGGGTGCAAGTACGTGGAAGTGGGTGTAAGTGGGTGTAAGTACGTGTAAGTGGGTGTAAGTGGGTGTAAGTACGTGTAAGTGCGTGTAAGTGCATGTAAGTGCGTGTAAGTGCGTGTAAGTGCGTGTAAGTGCGTGTAAGTGCGTGTACGTGCGTGTAAGTGCATGTAAGTGCGTGTAAGTGCATGTAAGTGTGTGTAAGTACGTGTACGTGCGTGTAAGTGTGTGTAAGTGTGTGTAAGTGCGTGTAAGTGCGTGTAAGTGTGTATAAGTACGTATAAGTGCGTGTAAGTACGTGTAAGTGCGTGTAAGTGTGTGTAAGTGTGTGTAAGTGCGTGTAAGTGCGTGTAAGTGTGTATAAGTACGTATAAGTGCGTGTAAGTACGTGTAAGTGCGTGTAAGTGCGTATAAGTGTGTGTAAGTGCGTGTAAGTGCGTGTAAGTGCGTGTAAGTTCGTGTAAGTGCTTGTAAGTGCGTGTAAGTGCGTGGAAGTGCGTGGAAGTGCGTGGAAGAGCGTGGAAGTGCGTGTAAGTGCGTGTAAGTGCGTATAAGGGGGTGTTAGTGTGTGTAAGTGCGTGTAAGTGTGTGTACGTGCGTGTAAGTACGTGTAAGTGCGTGAAAGTGCGTGTAAGTGTGTAGAAGTGGGTGGAAGTAGATGGAAGTGCGTGGAAGTAGGTGTAAGTGGGTGTAAGTGCGTGGAAGTGGGTGTAAGTGTGTGTAAGTGCGTGTAAGTGTGTGTAAGTGCATGTAAGTGCGTGTAAGTACGTGTAAGTGTGTGTAAGTGCGTGTAAGTTTGTGTAAGTGCGTGTAGGTGCGTGTAAGTGCGTGTAAGTGTAAGTGCGTGTAAGTGCGTATAAGTGCGTGTAATGGCGTGTAAGTGCGTGTAAGTGCGTGTAAGTGCGTGTAAGTGCGTGTAAGTCCGTGTAAGTGCATATAAGTGTGTGTAAGTGCGTGTAAGTGCGTGAAGTACGTGTAAGTGCGTGTAAGTGCGTGTAAGTGTGTGTAAGTGCATGTAAGTGTGTGTAAGTGCGTGTAAGTGCGTGTAAGTGCGTGCAAGTGCGTGCAAGTGCATACAAGTACGTGCAAGTGTGTGCAAGTATGTGGAAGTGCGTGCAAGTGCGTGCAAGTGCGTGCAAGTGCGTGTAAGTACGTGGAAGTCGGTGCAAGTATGTGGAAGTGGGTGTAAGTGGGTGTAAGTGCGTGTAAGTGGGTGTAAGTGGGTGTAAGTACGTGTAAGTGCGTATAAGTGCATGTAAGTGCGCGTAAGTGCTTGTAAGTGCGTGTAAGTGCGTGTAAGTGCGTGTAAGTACGTGTAAGTGCGTGTAAGTGCGTGTAAGGGCGTGTAAGTGCGTGTAAGTGCGTGTAAGGGCGTGTAAGTGCGTGTAAGTGCGTGTAAGGGCGTGTAAGTGCGTGTAAGTGCGTGTAAGGGCGTGTAAGTGCGTGTAAGTGCGTGTAAGGGCGTGTAAGTGCGTGTAAGTGCGTGTAAGGGCGTGTAAGTGCGTGTAAGTGCGTGTAAGGGCGTGTAAGTGCGTGTAAGTGCGTGTAAGGGCGTGTAAGTGCGTGTAAGTGCGTGTAAGGGCGTGTAAGTGCGTGTAAGTGCGTGTAAGGGCGTGTAAGTGCGTGTAAGTGCGTGTAAGGGCGTGTAAGTGCGTGTAAGTGCGTGTAAGGGCGTGTAAGTGCGTGTAAGTGCGTGTAAGGGCGTGTAAGTGCGTGTAAGTGCGTGTAAGGGCGTGTAAGTGCGTGTAAGTGCGTGTAAGGGCGTGTAAGTGCGTGTAAGTGCGTGTAAGGGCGTGTAAGTGCGTGTAAGTGCGTGTAAGGGCGTGTAAGTGCGTGTAAGTGCGTGTAAGGGCGTGTAAGTGCGTGTAAGTGCGTGTAAGGGCGTGTAAGTGCGTGTAAGTGCGTGTAAGGGCGTGTAAGTGCGTGTAAGTGCGTGTAAGGGCGTGTAAGTGCGTGTAAGTGCGTGTAAGGGCGTGTAAGTGCGTGTAAGTGCGTGTAAGGGCGTGTAAGTGCGTGTAAGTGCGTGTAAGGGCGTGTAAGTGCGTGTAAGTGCGTGTAAGGGCGTGTAAGTGCGTGTAAGTGCGTGTAAGGGCGTGTAAGTGCGTGTAAGTGCGTGTAAGGGCGTGTAAGTGCGTGTAAGTGCGTGTAAGGGCGTGTAAGTGCGTGTAAGTGCGTGTAAGGGCGTGTAAGTGCGTGTAAGTGCGTGTAAGGGCGTGTAAGTGCGTGTAAGTGCGTGTAAGGGCGTGTAAGTGCGTGTAAGTGCGTGTAAGGGCGTGTAAGTGCGTGTAAGTGCGTGTAAGGGCGTGTAAGTGCGTGTAAGTGCGTGTAAGGGCGTGTAAGTGCGTGTAAGTGCGTGTAAGGGCGTGTAAGTGCGTGTAAGTGCGTGTAAGGGCGTGTAAGTGCGTGTAAGTGCGTGTAAGGGCGTGTAAGTGCGTGTAAGTGCGTGTAAGGGCGTGTAAGTGCGTGTAAGTGCGTGTAAGGGCGTGTAAGTGCGTGTAAGTGCGTGTAAGGGCGTGTAAGTGCGTGTAAGTGCGTGTAAGGGCGTGTAAGTGCGTGTAAGTGCGTGTAAGGGCGTGTAAGTGCGTGTAAGTGCGTGTAAGGGCGTGTAAGTGCGTGTAAGTGCGTGTAAGGGCGTGTAAGTGCGTGTAAGTGCGTGTAAGGGCGTGTAAGTGCGTGTAAGTGCGTGTAAGGGCGTGTAAGTGCGTGTAAGTGCGTGTAAGGGCGTGTAAGTGCGTGTAAGTGCGTGTAAGGGCGTGTAAGTGCGTGTAAGTGCGTGTAAGGGCGTGTAAGTGCGTGTAAGTGCGTGTAAGGGCGTGTAAGTGCGTGTAAGTGCGTGTAAGGGCGTGTAAGTGCGTGTAAGTGCGTGTAAGGGCGTGTAAGTGCGTGTAAGTGCGTGTAAGGGCGTGTAAGTGCGTGTAAGTGCGTGTAAGGGCGTGTAAGTGCGTGTAAGTGCGTGTAAGGGCGTGTAAGTGCGTGTAAGTGCGTGTAAGGGCGTGTAAGTGCGTGTAAGTGCGTGTAAGGGCGTGTAAGTGCGTGTAAGTGCGTGTAAGGGCGTGTAAGTGCGTGTAAGTGCGTGTAAGGGCGTGTAAGTGCGTGTAAGTGCGTGTAAGGGCGTGTAAGTGCGTGTAAGTGCGTGTAACTGCGTGTAAGTACGTGTAAGTGAGTGTAAGTGGGTGTAAGTGGGTGTAAGTGGGTGTAAGTGGGTGTAAGTGTGTGTAAGTGCGTGTAAGTGCGTGTAAGTGCGTGTAAGTGCATGTAAGTGCGTGTAAGTGCGTGTAAGTGCGTGTAAGTGCGTGTAAGTGTGTGTAAGTGTATGTAAGTGTGTGTAAGTGCGTGTAAGTGCGTGTAAGTGCGTGTAAGTGTATGTAAGTGCGTGCAGGTACGTGCAAGTACGTTCAAGTGCGTACAAGTGCGTGCAAGTGTATGCAAGTACGTGGAAGTGCGTGCAAGTGCGTGCAAGTGCGTGCAAGTGCGTGCAAGTGGGTGTAAGTACGTGGAAGTGGGTGCAAGTACATGGAAGTGGGTGTAAGTGGGTGTAAGTGCGTGTAAGTGGATGTAAGTGGGTGTAAGTACGTGTAAGTGCGTGTAAGTGCATGTAAGTGTGTGTAAGTGCGTGTAAGTGCGTGTAAGTGCGTGTAAGTGCGTGTAAGTGCGTGTAAGTGCGTGTAAGTGCGTGTAAGTGCGTGTAAGTGCGTGGAAGTGCGTGTAAGTACGTGTACGTGCGTGTACGTGCGTGTAAGTGCGAGTAAGTGCATGTAAGTGCGTGTGAGTGCGTGTAAGTGCGTGTAACTGCGTGGAAGTGCGTGGAAGTATGTGGAAGTGGGTGGAAGTGGATGGAAGTGCGTGGAAGTGCGTGTAAGTACGTGTACGTGCGTGTACGTGCGTGTAAGTGCGAGTAAGTGCATGTAAGTGCGTGTGAGTGCGTGTAAGTGCGTGTAACTGCGTGGAAGTGCGTGGAAGTATGTGGAAGTGGGTGGAAGTGGATGGAAGTGCGTGGAAGTGCGTGTAAGTACGTGTACGTGCGTGTACGTGCGTGTAAGTGCGAGTAAGTGCATGTAAGTGCGTGTGAGTGCGTGTAAGTGCGTGTAACTGCGTGGAAGTGCGTGGAAGTATGTGGAAGTGGGTGGAAGTGGATGGAAGTGCGTGGAAGTGCGTGTAAGTACGTGTACGTGCGTGTACGTGCGTGTAAGTGCGAGTAAGTGCATGTAAGTGCGTGTGAGTGCGTGTAAGTGCGTGTAACTGCGTGGAAGTGCGTGGAAGTATGTGGAAGTGGGTGGAAGTGGATGGAAGTGCGTGGAAGTGCGTGTAAGTACGTGTACGTGCGTGTACGTGCGTGTAAGTGCGAGTAAGTGCATGTAAGTGCGTGTGAGTGCGTGTAAGTGCGTGTAACTGCGTGGAAGTGCGTGGAAGTATGTGGAAGTGGGTGGAAGTGGATGGAAGTGCGTGGAAGTGCGTGTAAGTACGTGTACGTGCGTGTACGTGCGTGTAAGTGCGAGTAAGTGCATGTAAGTGCGTGTGAGTGCGTGTAAGTGCGTGTAACTGCGTGGAAGTGCGTGGAAGTATGTGGAAGTGGGTGGAAGTGGATGGAAGTGCGTGGAAGTGCGTGTAAGTACGTGTACGTGCGTGTACGTGCGTGTAAGTGCGAGTAAGTGCATGTAAGTGCGTGTGAGTGCGTGTAAGTGCGTGTAACTGCGTGGAAGTGCGTGGAAGTATGTGGAAGTGGGTGGAAGTGGATGGAAGTGCGTGGAAGTGCGTGTAAGTACGTGTACGTGCGTGTACGTGCGTGTAAGTGCGAGTAAGTGCATGTAAGTGCGTGTGAGTGCGTGTAAGTGCGTGTAACTGCGTGGAAGTGCGTGGAAGTATGTGGAAGTGGGTGGAAGTGGATGGAAGTGCGTGGAAGTGCGTGTAAGTACGTGTACGTGCGTGTACGTGCGTGTAAGTGCGAGTAAGTGCATGTAAGTGCGTGTGAGTGCGTGTAAGTGCGTGTAACTGCGTGGAAGTGCGTGGAAGTATGTGGAAGTGGGTGGAAGTGGATGGAAGTGCGTGGAAGTGCGTGTAAGTACGTGTACGTGCGTGTACGTGCGTGTAAGTGCGAGTAAGTGCATGTAAGTGCGTGTGAGTGCGTGTAAGTGCGTGTAACTGCGTGGAAGTGCGTGGAAGTATGTGGAAGTGGGTGGAAGTGGATGGAAGTGCGTGGAAGTGCGTGTAAGTACGTGTACGTGCGTGTACGTGCGTGTAAGTGCGAGTAAGTGCATGTAAGTGCGTGTGAGTGCGTGTAAGTGCGTGTAACTGCGTGGAAGTGCGTGGAAGTATGTGGAAGTGGGTGGAAGTGGATGGAAGTGCGTGGAAGTGCGTGTAAGTACGTGTACGTGCGTGTACGTGCGTGTAAGTGCGAGTAAGTGCATGTAAGTGCGTGTGAGTGCGTGTAAGTGCGTGTAACTGCGTGGAAGTGCGTGGAAGTATGTGGAAGTGGGTGGAAGTGGATGGAAGTGCGTGGAAGTGCGTGTAAGTACGTGTACGTGCGTGTACGTGCGTGTAAGTGCGAGTAAGTGCATGTAAGTGCGTGTGAGTGCGTGTAAGTGCGTGTAACTGCGTGGAAGTGCGTGGAAGTATGTGGAAGTGGGTGGAAGTGGATGGAAGTGCGTGGAAGTGCGTGTAAGTACGTGTACGTGCGTGTACGTGCGTGTAAGTGCGAGTAAGTGCATGTAAGTGCGTGTGAGTGCGTGTAAGTGCGTGTAACTGCGTGGAAGTGCGTGGAAGTATGTGGAAGTGGGTGGAAGTGGATGGAAGTGCGTGGAAGTGCGTGTAAGTACGTGTACGTGCGTGTACGTGCGTGTAAGTGCGAGTAAGTGCATGTAAGTGCGTGTGAGTGCGTGTAAGTGCGTGTAACTGCGTGGAAGTGCGTGGAAGTATGTGGAAGTGGGTGGAAGTGGATGGAAGTGCGTGGAAGTGCGTGTAAGTACGTGTACGTGCGTGTACGTGCGTGTAAGTGCGAGTAAGTGCATGTAAGTGCGTGTGAGTGCGTGTAAGTGCGTGTAACTGCGTGGAAGTGCGTGGAAGTATGTGGAAGTGGGTGGAAGTGGATGGAAGTGCGTGGAAGTGCGTGTAAGTACGTGTACGTGCGTGTACGTGCGTGTAAGGGCGTGTAAGTGCGTGTAAGTGCCTGTAAGTGCGTGTAAGTGCGTCTAAGTGCGTGTAAGTGCGTGTAAGTGCGTGTAAGTGTGTGTAAGTGCGTGTAAGTGCGTGTAAGTGCGTGTAAGTGCGTGTAAGTGCGTGTAAGTGCGTGTAAGTGCATGTAAGTGTGTGTAAGTGCTTATAAGTATGTGTAAGTGCGTGGAAGTGCGTGGAAGTGCGTGGAAGTGCGTAGAAATGCGTGGAAGTGCGTGGAAGTACGTGTATGTGCGTGTAAGTGCATATAAGTGTGTGTAAGTGCGTGTAAGTGCGTGAAAGTGCGTGTAAGTGCGTGTAAGTGCGTGTAAGTGCGTGTAAGTGCATGTAAGTGCGTGGAAGTGGGTGGAAGTGGGTGGAAGTGTGTGGAAGTGGGTGTAAGTTGGTGTAAGTGCATGGAAGTGGGTGTAAGTGCGTGTAAGTACGTGTAAGTGCGTGTAAGTGTGTGTAAGTGCGTGTAAGTACGTGTAAGTGCGTGTAAGTGTCTATAAGTGATGTAAGTGCGTGTAAGTGTGTGTAAGTGTGTGTAAGTGTAAGTGCGTGTAAGTGCGTGTAAGTGCGTGTAAGTGCGTATAAGTGCGTGTAAGTGCGTGTAAGTGCGTGTAAGTGCGTGCAAGTACGTGTAAGTGCATGTAAGTGCGTGTAAGTGCGTGTAAGTGCGTGAAAGTGCGTATAAGTGCGTGTAAGTGTGTGTAAGTGCATGTAAGTGCGTATGAGTGCGTGTAAGTGTGTGTAAGTGCATGTAAGTGCGTATGAGTGCGTGTAAGTGTGTGTAAGTGCATGTAAGTGCGTATGAGTGCGTGTAAGTGTGTGTAAGTGCATGTAAGTGCGTATGAGTGCGTGTAAGTGTGTGTAAGTGCATGTAAGTGCGTATGAGTGCGTGTAAGTGTGTGTAAGTGCATGTAAGTGCGTATGAGTGCGTGTAAGTGTGTGTAAGTGCATGTAAGTGCGTATGAGTGCGTGTAAGTGTGTGTAAGTGCATGTAAGTACGTGTAAGTGCGTGTAAATGCGTGTAAGTGCGTGCAAGTGCGTGCAAGTACGTATAAGTACGTGTAAGTGCGTGTAAGTACGTGTAAGTACGTGTAAATGCGTGTAAGTGCGTGTAAGTGCGTGTAAGTGCGTGTAAGTGCGTGTAAGTGCGTGTAAGTCATGTAAGTGTGTGTATGTGCGTGTATGTGCGTGTATGTGCGTGTATGTACGTGTAAGTGCGTGTAAGTACGTATAAGTGTGAGTAAGTGCGTGTAAGTGCGTGTAAGTGCGTGTAAGTGTGTGTAAGTACGTGTAAGTATGTGTAAGTGCATGTAAGTGCATGTAAGTGTGTGTAAGTGCGTGTAAGTGCGTGTAAGTGCATATAAGTGCGTGTAAGTACGTGTACGTGCGTGTACGTGCGTGTAAGTGCGTGTAAGTGTGTGTAAGTGCGTGTAAGTGCGTGTAAGTGTGAATAAGTACGTGTAAGTACGTGTAAGTGGGTGTAAGTGGGTGTAAGTTAGTGTAAGTGGGTGTAAGTGGGTGTAAGTACGTGTAAGTGCGTGTAAGTGCGTGTAAGTGCGTGTAAGTGCGTGTAAGTGTGTGTAAGTGCATGTAAGTAGGTGTAAGTGCGTGTAAGTGTGTGTAAGTGCGTGTAAGTGCGTGTAAGTGCGTGCAAGTACATGCAAGTGCGTGCAAGTGTGTGCAAGTGCGTGCAAGTGCGTGCAAGTGCATGCAAGTGCGTGGAAGTGTGTGTAAGTGCCTGCAAGTGCGTGCAAGTGCGTGCAAGTGCGTGTAAGTGTGTGGAAGTGGATGGAAGTACGTTGAAGTGGGTGTAAGTGGGTGTAAGTGCGTATAAGTGGGTGTAAGTGGGTGTAAGTGCGTGTAAGTGCGTGTAAGTGCGTGTAAGTGCATGTAAGTGCGTGTAAGTGCGTGTAAGTGCATGTAAGTGCATGTAAGTGCGTGTAAGTGCGTGTAAGTGTGTGGAAGTGGATGGAAGTACGTGGAAGTGGGTGTAAGTGGGTGTAAGTGCGTGTAAGTACGTGTAAGTGCATGTAAGTGCATGTAAGTATGTATAAGTGCGTGTAAGTGCGTGTAAGTGCATGTAAGTGCATGTAAGTGCGTGTAAGTGCGTGTAAGTGTGTGGAAGTGGATGGAAGTACGTGGAAGTGGGTGTAAGTGGGTGTAAGTGCGTGTAAGTACGTGTAAGTGCATGTAAGTGCATGTAAGTATGTATAAGTGCGTGTAAGTGCGTGTAAGTGCATGTAAGTGCATGTAAGTGCGTGTAAGTGCGTGTAAGTGTGTGGAAGTGGATGGAAGTACGTGGAAGTGGGTGTAAGTGGGTGTAAGTGCGTGTAAGTACGTGTAAGTGCATGTAAGTGCATGTAAGTATGTATAAGTGCGTGTAAGTGCGTGTAAGTGCATGTAAGTGCATGTAAGTGCGTGTAAGTGCGTGTAAGTGTGTGGAAGTGGATGGAAGTACGTGGAAGTGGGTGTAAGTGGGTGTAAGTGCGTGTAAGTACGTGTAAGTGCATGTAAGTGCATGTAAGTATGTATAAGTGCGTGTAAGTGCGTGTAAGTGCATGTAAGTGCATGTAAGTGCGTGTAAGTGCGTGTAAGTGTGTGGAAGTGGATGGAAGTACGTGGAAGTGGGTGTAAGTGGGTGTAAGTGCGTGTAAGTACGTGTAAGTGCATGTAAGTGCATGTAAGTATGTATAAGTGCGTGTAAGTGCGTGTAAGTGCATGTAAGTGCATGTAAGTGCGTGTAAGTGCGTGTAAGTGTGTGTAAGTACGTGTAAGACGTGTAAGTGCATGTAAGTGCATGTATGTATAAGTGCGGGTAAGTGCGTGTAAGTGCATGTAAGTGCGTGTAAGTACGTGTACGTGCGTGTACGTGCGTGTAAGTGCGTGTAAGTGCGTGTAAGTGCGTGTAAGTGCGTGTAAGTGTGTGTAAGTACGTGGAAGTACGTGTAAGTGGGTGTAAGTGGGTGTAAGTTAGTGTAAGTTGGTGTAAGTGGGTGTAAGTACATGTAAGTGCATGTAAGTATGTGTAAGTGCGTGTAAGTGCGTGTAAGTGCGTGTAAGTGTGTGTAAGTGCATGTAAGTAGGTGTATGTGCGTGTAAGTGTGTGTAAGTGCGTGTAAGTGCGTGTAAGTGCGTGCAAGTACGTGCAAGTGCGTTTAAGTGTGTGCAAGTGCGTGCAAGTGCGTGCAAGTGCGTGGAAGTGCGTGTAAGTGCATGCAAGTGCGTGCAAGTGCGTGCAAGTGCGTGTAAGTGTGTGGAAGTGGATGGAAGTACGTTGAAGTGGGTGTAAGTGGGTGTAAGTGCGTATAAGTGGGTGTAAGTGGGTGTAAGTGTGTGTAAGTACGTGTAAGTGCATGTAAGTGCGTGTAAGTACGTATAAGTGCGTGTAAGTGCGTGTAAGTGCGTATAAGTGCGTGTAAGTACATGTAAGTGTGTGTAAGTGCGTCTAAGTGCGTGTAAGTGCGTGTAAGTGCGTGTAAGTACGTGTAAGTGCATGTAAGTGCGTGTAAGTACGTATAAGTGCGTGTAAGTGCGTGTAAGTGCGTATAAGTGCGTGTAAGTACATGTAAGTGTGTGTAAGTGCGTCTAAGTGCGTGTAAGTGCGTGTAAGTGTGTGTAAGTACGTGTAAGTGCGTGTAAGTGCGTGTAAGTGCGTGTAAGTGCGTGCAAGTGCGTGTAAGTGTGTGTAAATGCGTGTAAGTGTGTGTATGTGCGTGTATGTGCGTGTATGTGCGTGTATGTACGTGTAAGTGCGTGTAAGTACGTGTAAGTACGAGTAAGTGCGTGTAAGTGCGTCTAAGTGCGTGTAAGTGTGTGTAAGTGCGTGTAAGTGTGTGTAAGTGCATGTAAGTGCATTTAAGTGTTGTAAGTGCGTGTAAGTGCGTGTAAGTGCATGTAAGTGCATGTA
>SZWC01032029.1:0-13636 GCA_023375785.1 Penium margaritaceum | reverse complement strand
CACATGTCCGTGAGATACACTGATCATATACACTCCCCTAATACACTCTGCCCCTTTGAGGGGGGGGGGGATATCCAGCTCCCATGTTGTCCCCCCCCCCTCCAAACAGGTAAAGTGTATTGGGGGAGTGTCTATGATCTGTGTATCTGATGTACACGTGGAAAATACACTAAGTGTATAATACACTTGGTGTATTTTTCACATGTCCCTGAGATACACAGATCATATACACTCCCCTAATACACCTTTCCCTTTTTAGGGGGGGGGGGATCTCCCGCTCCCATGTTGCCCCCCCCCCCCTCCAAACAGGTAAAGTGTATTGGGGGAGTGTATATGATCTGTGTATCTCACGGACGTGTAAAAAATACACTAAGTGTATAATACACTTGGTGTATTTTTCACATGTCCGTGAGATACACAGATCATATAAACTCCCCTAATACACTCTGCCCTTTTGAGGAGGGAGGGGGGGATATCCAGCTCCCATGTTGCCCCCCCCTCCAAACAGGTAAAGTGTTTTGGGGGAGTGTATATGATCTATATATCTCACGGACATGTGAAAAATACACGAAGTGTACAATACACTTAGTTTGTTTTTCACATGTCCGTGAGATACACTGATCATATACACTCCCCTAATACACTCTGCCCCTTTGAGGGGGGGGGGGATATCCAGCTCCCATGTTGTCCCCCCCCCCTCCAAACAGGTAAAGTGTATTGGGGGAGTGTCTATGATCTGTGTATCTGATGTACACGTGGAAAATACACTAAGTGTATAATACACTTGGTGTATTTTTCACATGTCCGTGAGATACACAGATCATATAAAATCCCCTAATGCACTCTGCCCTTTTGAGGAGGGAGGGGGGGATATCCAGCTCCCATGTTGCCCCCCCCTCCAAACAGGTAAAGTGTATTGGGGGAGTGTATATGATCTATATATCTCACGGACATGTGAAAAATACACTAAGTGTACAATACACTTAGTGTATTTTTCACATGTCCGTGAGATACACTGATCATATACACTCCCCTAATACACTCTGCCCCTTTGAGGGGGGGGGGATATCCAGCTCCCATGTTGTCCCCCCCCTCCAAACAGGTAAAGTGTATTGGGGGAGTGTCTATGATCTGTGTATCTGATGTACACGTGGAAAATACACTAAGTGTATAATACACTTGGTGTATTTTTCACATGTCCGTGAGATACACAGATCATATACACTCCCCTAATACACTCTGTCCTTTTGAGGAGGGGGGGGATATCCAGCTCCCATGTTCCCCCCCCCCTCCAAACAGGTAAAGTGTATTGGGGGAGTGTATATGATATATGTATCTCACGGACATGTGAAAAATCCACTAAGTGTACAATACACTTAGTGTATTTTTCACATGTCCGTGAGATACACTGATCATATACACTCCCCTAAAACACTCTGCCCCTTTGAGGGGGGGGGGATATCCAACTCCCATGTTCCCTCCCCCCCTCCAAACAGGTAAAGTGTATTGGGGGAGTGTCTATGATCTGTGTATCTGATGTACACATAGAAAATACACTGTGTATAATACACTTTGTGTATTTTTCACATGTCCGTGAGATACACGGATCATATACACTCCCCTAATACACTTTTCCCTTTTTAGGGGGGGGGAGGATCTCCCGCTCCCATGTTGCTCCCCTCCCCCCTCCAAACAGGTAAAGTGTATTGGGGGAGTGTATATGATATGTGTATCTCACGGACATGTGAAAAATACATTAAGTGTATAATACACTTAGTGTATTTTTTACATGTCTGTGAGATACACAGATCATATACACTCCCCTAATACACTCTGCCCTGTTGAGGGGGGGGGATATCCAGTTCACATGTTGACCCCCCCCCCCTCCAAACAGGCAAAGTGTATTGGAGGAGTGTCTATGATCTGTGTATCTCATGGACACGTGGAAAACACACGAAGTGTATAATACACTTGGTGTATTTTCACACGTCCGTGAGGTACACAGATCATATACACTCCCCAAATACACTTTTCCCTTTTTGAGGAGGGGAGGATTTCCCACTCCCATGTTGTCCTCCCCTCCAAACAGGAAAAAATGATATCTCCTAGTCGTGGCATTCAATGTTGTAATTTTGACAGCACTTGGGGTGAAATACAACAAGTGCTGATCAACTCCAAACCAATATGGAACAAGTGGTGGATTTCCACTACTTGGATGTGAAGTTTAGTTTGGGAAATAGAGTACTCGTCATCGGCATGAACATCTATTTGTTTCATCAGAAATGTAAAAACAGTTCATGCCTAACTAGCCTGACTGATCGAAATGTGTTACATTCCTAGCGTACTCAAATCCCTGCTTCAATGTTGGATGGGATTTCATCATTTTTGTGCCACACCATGACACTTTTGTCTTGTTTTCCCCTCCAACTTGTCATGGAATTCCGGCCCGTTGCCTTGCTCATGGAGGAAGGTGAGTGAGCTTCTTGTACTTTGTCACAAAATTCCTCTAAGTGACAATAAAGTTTTGCCTTTTTTCAGCTTACTTGTTTCATTGTTGAAACAACTGCAATAATCTTCCCCAGTAATCCAGTATGTTGTTTTTTCATACTCACTCGTTTGATTTTACCACTTATGATTTCATGTTAACTATTCTGCGTATGTAATGATTCGTTGAGAAAGTATGTCTTGTCGAGCAAAGCTGACACAATGTGAGTTCCCTTTGCAATGCACGTGAACCAGTAATCATGTACTACACTCACTGCCCCAAAGGCCACTTGTGTTGCCGAAGTATGGGGAATTGGGTCGTCGATGGTCGTATCCTTTGATCATATGAGTTTTTGGGTTTCAACGAGGAAAGTGAACCCTTTGATAATTCAATGAACAGTTACTTGAGGTTTCTTTTAGTGGTAAAAATACCAATAGGTCCAAGTAATTCTCTAGTGTCCTTTTGAGCTGATTTTGATTCCGGAATTTGAAAATGTTCCTCTAGACTCCCCCTCCCTTACTTTGATCGTACCACGGACATTGTGTTTGGTACATGATTCATCATCTCACCATTCCTCCACCCCGAAGATCCTTGTGATACCCACCCCAATGATCTAGGATCAAATCTGGATCATCTCATCCGTAATCACTTCCAAAAATGGGAAGAGAGCGTAAAGCCGCATAAAAATGTCAGAGTAATTCCCTTTTACCCACATTCTGAGCTTCATCCTGCCCGAATACCCACTATGTACACAAAATGAATGGACTACCCACTCCTTTTAACGGTTGACCGCATAGTCCACAATGTGCAAACAGGAAGTAACTGTGTACGGTACACACCCTTGAGAAAACATGACCACATCTCCATTAGTCTATTCACGTTAAGTCAAAAGTGGATATTGTGGTCACAATGTTTTCCAATTCATTGTGTTCGTTCCGCATTTGTTCTCGTGGGAGTCATGTGCTATGTTAAGGTGGACATAACGATATTAGTGTAGCATGATCGTAACAGTTTCCTTGTCGTTAACGTACAGTCGTGCGGTCAAACCAAATCTGCTTTATTAATGTCACTGAATGCCGGTGCAGAATGCGGGGGGGAGGGGGGGATTTTTTATGTTTCCAGTCGACGTCGTCTTTGTAAAAACATGACACAATTTCGTAAATCCTTCCGCAGCACGAACCATGAATGTGCATGCCAGTCAAGTCACGTCTTTTGAATGAGAAGGGGGTCTGAATCTTATGTCGGATGACAATAACGGTTGTCACATGCATGCCACATTGGCAGATATTGGGTGACGACTGTCACATCCAGAATTCTGGTCCCATGCATCCGCCAACAACGGTGCGGAATGCCGTACTTGAGCCACGTTCGCACATATTGGGTGTGTGCTTCTACAGCCAGCAAACTGGGCCCATGTGTCGATGATTCCAATGACTGTGACTGTTAGGAGCAGCATGGGACATGATGCTTCGTGGTTCACCATGTTGCATGACATGCAGCAGCCTGATTTTTTCTTCCGTTCACTGTTCGTGCCATTGGCACGCCATGGCAAACATGTCGGGCATTTTAGGGACCGCCCTCCCCTTGGGTGATCTTCACACCATTGCACTTGTGCTCATTCTCAAATTTGGTAAGTGGGTATGATTGTATGAAAGTGTCCATTAGGTGGGTACGATGTGTATTAGCTTGCATGCTACTACATGTTGTACCCATAGGGGGTGTAATGGATCCACCATTGTTTCACTTTTACATTTCCCTGAAAGCAACAGTCGGCAAGTCATACGAGGAGGAGGAGCCCCGTGTCTCCCAAGGTACACGAATGGCTTCGTGCTTGAAAATTTTGAAGAGACTTACTAGGTAAAACACCTCCAGGTTGAAGAGTGCATTACTCCACGCTCTCCAGAGCATGGAGAACACTGTCCGATGAGGTTGAATGGTGGCTCCCGCGTCAGGTCATTTTGCCCCCCAGCTGCCAGTGGGTTGCACTCGTGGAAATCACCATGGCATTGGTCTTGAATTTATGCCCAATCACCCCAAATCCACAAACTTGATAAATTGTGTACAACACTGCAACATATGGTGAGGATCATTCTAGGAAACTAACCTAGACCATCAACGATGTTCCTAGAAATTGTTGGGGAGAATCACGTTCACAGTTTGTTTTGTGTACATGACCACAAGACTTTCATTGAACTTTGTGAAGGAATACGACCTGAAAATATTTTTTAATGAAGTATTCTATAGTAGTTTTGAAAATTCAATTTAATGTAAATGAATTCAAATTTTTACCTATTATGTTCTTGTTGATACTTCGTGCTATTTTTGTATTTCTTTCAATGACGCTTAATTGTACTTAGTACTGGAAATTCAGTACTTGTGATCGACTCCGGTACAAAAGGTCGCCTTGTTTTTTTGTCATCGCTCGAGCGTTCCCCACATGCCCCCTCCCCCGCCCCCTCCCTCCCCCCCACGAGGTCTAGATGAATAGCGAAGTTTAATTAGGAAGCGTATTTGGAGTCTGGCCGATTTAATACACTTATGTGTCAATGCACTTGTGTACATTTCTTTGTGCATGCACGATACACCCCCCAATACACTCCCCCAATACACTATGGGAGTTGGGTGGGGGGGGGGGGGGGGACGACGAGCCTCGCCCCTCCCTCCCCCCCACGAGGTCTAGATGAATAGCGAAGTTTAATTAGGAAGCGTATTTGGAGTCTGGCCGATTTAATACACTTATGTGTCAATGCACCTGTGTACATTTCTTTGTGCATGCACGATACACCCCCCAATACACTCCCCCAATACACTATGGGAGTTGGGTGGGGGGGGGGGGGGGGGGGGAACTCTCGTCTGGAGTAAGACTTGTTCAATCGCAAGGTACAGAAGAGCACAATTCAGTTTTTTTTGTTTGCATGATTCAGGACTTATTGACATTTCACAAACCGTAGGATGAATCCAATCAAGGATTGAGATCAGTCCGATTCTTGTTGATAGAAAATCATCTGTGTGATGTGACGGTTGTCTACCAGAGATGCAAACTAATAATCTAATCAGATTCAGTTCTTGATATTGAAACGAGAGTTCGTCGCCTCCCCCCCCAAGGTCAAAATGTATTACGAGGGTGTATTGGGTAGTGTATCTGGAAAGGGGTCGGATGAAAACACAAGTGTACAAATACGCAAGTGTATATTCTTTGGCGGGCTTACAATACACTCCCTGATACACTCCCCCGATACACACGTGAGGTTTGGTGTGGGGGGGAGGGGGGGGACGTCCGATCGGAGATTGGTTGGTTTGCTTGTACGATGCCAATAGAGTATTCTGTTTGCGAGTATGTCCTCTGTTGTGAACCGTCGGATACCTTTGATCGACGATGCCAGTCAGCTTTGTTCGACTTTCGTAAGTATACACAAGTGTATCTTTTCAGTTGTCTACAAGCTACACTTTCCAATACACTCTCCAGATACACGTTTTGCTTTGGGGGGGAGGGAGGGGCGAGGCTCGTCGTCCCCCCCCCCACGAAGCCGAAGTGTATAAGGCCGGAGTATTGGGCAGTGCATCTGAAGTATGGCTGAATTAATACACTAGTGTATTCATACCTTGCAGTCGAGGACTACTTGGTTTGCTTGCACGATGCCAACAGTGAATTCTGTCTACGAGTATGCCCTCTGTTGTTGACCGTCCAATGCCTTTGATTGACAATGCCAGTCAGCTTCGTTCTACTTTAGTAAGTATACACAAGTGTATCATTTTCGTTGTTTACCAGCTACACTTTCAGATACACACCCCAGATACACTCTTTACTTTTGGGGGAGGGGGCTCGTCGTCCCCCCCCCCCCCCACAAAGCCGAAGTGTATGAGGCGTGTGTATTGGGTAGTGTATCTGAAGAATGGCCAAATAAATACACTAGTGTATTCATACACTTTTGTATAATGTTTAACGTGCTTACAATACACAACCCAATACACTCCCCCAATACACTCTTGTGTTTTGGGGGGGGGGTCCGACCCCTAACCAGGGTGCAGCTGTGTCGATCGCAACTCGCTCAGTGCGCATAATGCTCATACATTCCTGGATTTTGATTCTGACAACCGTCGGTTCACTCCGATCGGGGTCCTCAATCGCTTATAGTTTTCTATACAAAGATGTGATACGTCTATTTCTTGCCATGTGTACCAGAAACACTTACTGAAACATGGGTCGTGTTTACTTTTGAATTTTATGGAGGGGGGGTTGTCGCTGACACCCAACCCTCCCCCCCGTCCCTTCCGAAGTCAAGAATGTATTGGAAAGTTGTATCTGGTAGTGGATATGGCGGGGGGTAGTTCTGATACACTAGTGCAGTTGTACACTTGTGTAAAGTTTTCTGTCGATGTACGATACACTTCATGATACACCCCCCCGATACACTCGCGACGATTTGGGGGAGAGGTGGGAGTTGATCGTGAAATACACAAGGGTACATATTTCCGAATCTCCACAATACACTCCTCGATACACTTCCCAGATACACTTCGACTTGGGAGGGGGGTGACATGAAGCAAAATAACGACGAAGGGCCTAGCGAAGTCGATAGGTGTTCCAATGCCTTACAATTATTCAACTGTGTCCCTAGCTATCTTTCGAGCCAATAGTACATATGACAGAATTAACCCCAAGGATGTTTTGGTATGGAAAAATGCCCAAATTAAAACAAGTAATTATATTTTCTAATAAAAGTAAAGAGCTTGCTTTAACCTGAACAAAATGCATTCGAATCATCCATGGAAATGGTTTTGTTCATTGAGAAATTGGTGATGTAACAAGTGCATGAACACAAGTAAAGTTCTAGGAAGTGACAATTATGGAGGAGTAGTATACATAGGTTATTGAGTGTATAAAAGAAGGGTGATTAATCATATCCGGTCTTGACTGGATTATATTTCTTACTCCGTCCAAGTACGATGCATCAGTATCCTTGTTTTTGTTGTTAACGACATGCGTCGGTCTTCTTGGCACTTGTTAACTCTTCTCCCATGCTCCTCGATGCATGATCGTTTGATGATGAACATACCCCTCCCTCCGCAGGCTCCCTGGATGCTAGCGTGAAGAATAAGGGCACCAAGCCAATGAAGCATCCCCGAGAGGACGCCCTTGTCAACTTCCCGGGCAGAAATGCCTTCACGAACATGGAAGCTTGCCGCGAGGCGGTGCAAGACTACGTTGTTTCCGCACACATGGGGGTCACCTTTGTGAGAAGCGAACCGACGTGGTTGGAGGCCCTTTGTGCATACTGGAGGCAGGCAGGCTGCGCATGGAAGCTCAAGGCGCAGCGGCAGAGGAAGACCGGCAACGTCACTCTCATTGTTTTCAAGGTGGGTCACAAGTGTTCCAGGACTTGGACGAAAGGTGAGCCCTCGAGGAAGGCCGCATGGATGTTACACCACATCGAGCCCACTGTTTTGAAGGAGCCATGTACCTCATCAAAGGCCTTGTGGTAGATTGTGGAAGTGCACACGGGGGAGCGGTCGGCATACCATACCATACATCGCACCAAGAAGAAAGCTCTGGTCAAGCTGATAAGTGAGAAGATCCACTCATGGGTGCTCTTCCCAGCCTACATCACTATCATATGTATGTTGAAGCATTTTTGTGCATCTATGATTTTACAATTTCCTGTGCATATGAAGCCATGCATTTTCCTCTTCTTGGAACACCTCCTTGTAGTTGAAGAATGTTGATTCATACACCATGGCATGTGTGGAGCAAGACGAGCACTACCAATTCCGACATGCTTTCGTGGCCCCGGGTGCTTGTCGGAATGGGTGGCCGCATGTGAGGCAACTTCTCTGCATGGACGGTAGCTTCCTCAAAAATAGTTTCAAGAAAGTGTTGCTACTTGCATAGTACTGGGATGCCATCCACCAAACCGTGCCCATGGCATGGGCAATATGCTAAAAAGAGGACAAGGAGAACTGGGATTGGTTTTTCCATTGTCTTACAAAGGCATACCCAAGAGCTCGGCACAACGGTACCACGGTCATCAACGATAGGGATGCGAGACTCATCGTCGCCATGAAGTGTTAGTTGCCTGGCGTCATTCACACATACTATGGGAACCATCTACACGAGGATATCAAGTTGGAAGCAGATATCCCAACAACAAAAATCATGTGGAGGCTGGCATGCACCTTCACGCACAATGAGTTTGACTACGCACGTAACAAACTCTCCCTAAACCTCGGAATAGGGCTACAAGTACCTGTTTGGTGGAGACGAGGTGCCTGGGATCCCGTGGGAATGGTGGAATCACCTCAAGTGTCTTGTACCGCATAGCGGTCACGTGACGTCAAATGCAATAGATTATCTCAATGCCCGCTTCATGGACATCAGGTACTTGTACCCGTTTCTTTACTTTTCACAGACCTACCCGTTTTTGCAAGGGCTCTTTGTGGAGTGCCGATGTGCTTCACACGGCTCCGGGACTCAGTACGCTCCTTTGGTGGATGCGAAGCTGCAGCACTACACCAAACACGCCAAGGAGTACTGGGTTCTTAGCCATGGTGGCCTCATGGGCACCATCATGGGCACCAAGAGCCTCGCAGGTCGGGAAGTCCATGTCAATGCGGGAAAGTGCTTGTGCGGACAGTAGACAAAATACAGGTGTCCGTAATAGCACACCGTGGGCTGATGTTGGACGTAGGTATCAACCCACAGCTATACACGGACATGCATCTGACTCAGATGGCATGGCGCCGGACATACAGGTCATCCATGCCAAGAGTAAACCTCCGGGTGTTGTAGTATGCGCAACGCGGGTGTGAAGCGCTCCCGCATTTGACCACGCTCCAAGCGCATGGAAAGGGTGACTCATGGCAAACGTGGTCGTATCTGCTCTAAGTGCAGCCAGAAGGGACACCTCCCCCACCGCTTCTGCAAGAAGCTGCTAGCACTCTCACCGGCCATTATCGCTGCCGTTCGTGCTAGAGAGCTGGCCATTAATGGCGGTGCACGGGACCCGCCGGCAGTTGAGCTGGTTGCAAGTGCTCGTGCACCCGGGACATGTTCTGATGGTGCCGAAGATGGGGTAGAGAATGGCATTGCAGGTGTAAGGACAGAGGGTGTAAGTGGCGGGACTACAAGCACTGTTGCAGACGGCATCACAGGCGGTGCTACAGGTAGTTGTACTGTAGGAGTTGGTGGTTTTGTGGGCACTACTGGGGAGGGCGTTCTTTACACATGTGGACGTGGAACATCTCGCGGTGCTACACGGTGTGCTTGACGTGCTGGCGGCTCTGACAGTGCTGCAAACATAAGTGTAGGCAGAGGAGCAGGCAGGGTAGGCAACAAAAGGCATAGTCATGCAAAATGTGTTGGAGCAAGTGGTGAAGGAGAAGTTGAAATAGAGGTTGCAGGCTTTGTGGTCATCAGAACATCGCAGGTGGACAATCCAGATGATGGGGAAGCCTCATCCGACTCATCCTCGTGTGAGAGCTCAAAGTTTGAGAATCACACTGACACAAAGTTGGAAGAGGAGTGGGAGTCTTTGGGTGGAGAGAAGGAGGACTGGGAGTCTTCCTCCCACATGCCGCGGACCCAGTGGCCAGATCACACATGGCCAATCCATGTTGTGGACATTGTGTACCTTCCTGTGGGGAGGATTACTTTGATGTTGTATGTAACTTCTCTAGTGATTAAGAGTGTGTTGCATGTTAGGTAATATGTTATGTGCACGGCCCACCCATGTACATGCAGGGGTGAATTAGCCACCATGACGTGACCCCACTGTTCTTTTGATCATCAAATGAAGCCTATAGTAATATGTTCATCGGTAATTTGTGTTCCAAGGTGAATTAAAAATAGTATATTGGTTTTCAATCTCATGAGTAGACCTTATGAAATATTTCTTTCACATTGCACATCATGCCACAAAGGCAATGGTGACGTGAAGTTTGAATGGCTAATGTTTGTGTCAAAACTGGAGCGCCACCACTTCAGTTAGTGTTTGTACCATCTCCAGTGCAATGTCATAAGAGTGTACAGCTCAGAACACACTATTCAGAAGAAATTACATTGTGTCCAAGTAACAATGGGCAACTTGATAAAATATGTTAAGAATCCTGCAACCGGTATCCTGTGTAGTTAACATCAATGTGTGCAGTACTTAAAACACCCATGTTGTATGATCACTTAGTACACTTGGTGTTCTTGCCATGTCCACACCATTGGCAAAAGAGTGTGCAAAATAGGACACAATTTTCAATAGTACAATGGATAGGTTGATGAAGAAACGTGAAAAACTAGAGTGAGCTAGGGTTTCAAGTCCAGGGCTTCCATTGCCTAGAGGTGTCGGGTGGACGAGGAGTAGGTATGCAAAAATCAAGTATCTAGCACATAGTCTCACGTTCACGTGTGTAGTTCACCCAAGTGGAAAAGTCTTGGGTACAAGTCCCAACAAGCCATCGTCGTAGCCCATGCCTCCATTTCCTACTGAGGAGTGAGAACCGCAGTGCTAGTCATAGTAAGTTTGCTTCCCCATGCCCCAAATTCATCTCAGCGGAGTGCCCTGTGAACCATTCACCCATGTCACAGCTTCGCTGTTCATACGACCGTTATGAACCTCACTGGGGGGAACCTCATCATGTCCATGTGGCGTGCGACCCATGGTTGGTATGGTGTACGAAAATGTGAAATACGCCTCTGTAGTCCTTTATCAGCACAATATTTGTAGGTGCACTAGGTACCGTTACATCGGCATGGACAGTGTGGCTCGGACAAGATCCATGGCTGCCATGGGTGTGGGCACTTTGATGGTCTCAGAATGTGCAATGGCCATCCCAACAGCCATGCCATCTGTTCATGTGTCATTGGGGATGTGGCCTCGAGCGGATGGCAAACGCCGAACCTCCTGGTACGAGCGACATTACAATCCCATTCTTCCTTTAGTGCGAGCCATGTGGGTGACAAAAGGGTCTCTATAACGTGGAGCGCCCCATCTACGATGTTCATCGCTGTTGTTCCGCCCCTTGGTTAACATGTCGTCCAAGCCATGGAGGCGAGATCGACGCCACATAACAAGTTGCCACTAGTTGAACGAAGTGGAACTAGGCACAATGTACTTGTTACTATGCCCGACGACAATGCCAACCGGTGCAATTTACCAGTTCAAAACGGCAATAGGTGCGTCAAAGTGACCCAAGTTTATCATGCAGACCACTGCCAAACGGTAGTCTAACTTACACATCAATTATGTGTTACATTTTCCATGGCTCGCAAGTGACCTTAGAGAAGAGTCCTGTTCGGCGAACTGTGATTGGTTTACAAACCGTGGATCTGGATATTCAACACCAGGATATCAATGGCACCCATTGGTTCAATCAACACAAACATGTTTGCAACTGGATGGAGAATGGACTATGTCATCGGCGCCTATGAGTGGTCCTTTGCTGCTAGGGTAAAACATGACACTGTGGCATGCCATGTAGCCGGATAGATGTTCCACTTTATCAATTAAGATAATTCTTCTACTTTGTGTCCGTTCTACTGTTATCGCAATGTCTAGACTTGCCTCTGGCCCGTATGAAAAGTGGGTATCGCAGTCAAGTCATTGAATGTGGATAATGGGTGCATTTTTTTAACTTTGGCCAGAGTGCGCAACGATTGAAATCACTGGGGAGAAAAGTAGGTGTACTAGTCTTGTTCTCTTAATACTGGCTGATACGTAAATGAAGTTCTCAACCGTGGGTAACCGGCGCATAACGTTTTCAAATGGTGGGTACAAAGGAATCCACCCCTGAAAACTTTTTTATTTCTTACTTGTTTTATCTACTCGTGCTTGGAAAATCTTGGATCGTGGAATGTAACGGATTGGACGGAATCCTTGGCCGATTCGGCCATATCTGCAGTGCTACCCGTGGTGCATCCCATCCAACCGCCCTAAGGTCGGGGACCCTCGCTCAAGCCACGTAGCACTGGCTGCGTGTTACATGGAACCTCGTTTCAGGATTCATTTTTCCTTGGCCCTCGTTTCACGATGAAAGCATCCCTATATTTATCTGTTCCACTAAAATTCTTGTAGTTGGTGTGGAGCTAGCCCACCGTTTCAGTAGGTTACGGCAAGGGGCCAAAGAAAATGCACTGTGGTAGGAGATGTACCACAAAATGCCAGCAAATACATACACGGGGTTTGCTCACCGCGATTAGAAGATAACAGGGTAGTTTAATGATGGCGACATGGATGGGGTTACTTAATATGGGTGTTCGGGGTGCAACGTTAGCGTGCGCGTCTAAGGATTAGTGAACCCCATTCATGTCTTTGTGAGAGAAAATATACCTTACGAAGCAAACAGAGAAAAGGACACATGGCATTGAACGATGCGGCACCAGGAGACAAAAGAAACAGCGAGGGAGGGGAACAAAAGGAGGTCACGCGTGAGATTGTTGGCCAACGATCACAGACGCAATTCGTTAAGAGAAAAGAGGAAAATGTATACATAGTAATCCGATAACATGTCAAGGTAACCCGCAGACCCATCTTTGTAGAATATAAGACTAATCTACCTCTACACGCTCGTTTCATTCAGTCATGTGCTTGAAATCAGTCTTCTCACAGAAAATTACTTGCACAACAATCCATTCCCAGATATTGTAACGTATAGATGTTCTCTACTCATGTGTTTAACTTAACATGTATTCATAAGTACATTCCACGATGATTACAATGTAACTTAAAATTCATGAAGTTTATGGTTGTGGGACATCTTTTCAACAAACGAAAGGTGTAAAACCGGAGTAATTAGAAAACGTTTTTGCTTAATACATATTCATAATTTATATTCATATATACATATTATTTTTGTATAGGTCTTTGTAAAAATGTATGTGTAAAAATACATGTAGAGATATAAGCATGCATAAACACACATAAATACACATGTAAGTACAATATCTATACATATACATAAACGATTAAAATACGTATATGTATATGTATACATATACATATACATATACATATACATATACATGTACATATACATATACATATACATATACATATACATATACATATACATATACATATACATATACATATACATATACATATACATATACATATACATATACATATACATATACATATACATATACATATACATATACATATA
>SZWC01032027.1:1107-17224 GCA_023375785.1 Penium margaritaceum | reverse complement strand
CAGGCACGCACACACACGACACTGAATCGCTGTCCCCAGGTTCGCTGAGGCACTCTTGCAAATGAAGTGCATGCGCCCCAAAATCAGCAAGAATCTTGAAAGAAAAGATCATCCACAGAATTGCCCCCAAAAAACATCACGCTAATCGTTATCATTATCTTCCAGGATCTGCAAAGTGCCTTCATTTCATTTCTCCAATCCCCATTGCTCTCCACACACCTTCGCTCACTACGGACTGAATTGCCGACTTAAGGTTCCGCGGTGCTCTCACACACTTCATGTGCATACGCCCCAAGTCCCACAGCTCCTGCCGCCGCTGTGCCTCTCGGGCTGCCTCTGCTGCCGCACCATCTGCTTCCCTGGCTGCCTCTGCTGCGGCAGCCACAGCAACCGCTCCGTCCGATCCTCTGCCATCATCTTTGGGGCTTATTCTGGTCACCGAGCGGACAGCTGGCCGCTGCCAGCTTCCACTCCCACGCCATGGCGCAACGCGGCAGCGTGCACGCAGCATGCTGGAAAGCACAGTGGACAGCACAGTGGGCAGCACAGTGGGCTGCTGCTGATCCTGCCGCTGCTGCTGCTGCTGCCGCCGCTACTGTCGTTATCGGATGATGCTGGTGCTGATACCGCCTGAAAATCCTGTCGAAGGTCCTGCTCCTGTTGGTCCAGTTCCTCCGGCAGATGCTCTTGTTACCATCAACCTCGCTGGTGCCGCTGCTGCTGCTGCTGATTCTGCTGCTGCCGCCGCCGAAGCTGCTGTTGCTGGCGACGATGCTGCTTTTGCAGCTGCTCCTGCGACAGCAGACGCTTCTGATCCTGCTGACGATGCTGACAGTGCTAGGCCCTACCTATTCCGAAGGTGCAGGGTCTGGGCCGGTGCGTACGCCGATGCTGTTGCTGTCCTGCCACCTTGGCCAACGCAAAGCCTCTGCCCAGATGGGCCAACGCCCAGCCACAAGTGACCAGCGCACGTCTGATCCGCACATCCGATTTTAAAATTCATTCCAGGAATTCGCCAACGGCAGCGTTCGCGAGACTTTCTGCGACGTCTCGGCGTTGCTGCGTCTGCAATATCCCGTCTTTGAATAATAAGATTCTGGTTCTACGTAACAACAGCTGATAATCTGATCAAGGATGTCTGGAATGCCTCCAAGATGTTGGGATGCAATTCTGGGGCCTTAACCGACTCTCCGATTTTAATTTTGATTTTGTCGGGGGCGAGACACGGCGTGGCGAAGTCTTCCGCGCGTACCCACAACCTTTGTCGAATCCGCCAAACGGAGTGACGAAATAACCAAGAATCAGATGAGACGCACCAATTTCCAATGTTTTCAAGGTGACTTTATCCTGTGGCATCGTTCCGACAATCTGGGTAAATTCTTATTGGCGGAAGTAACAAGAATAAGACAAAATTCCTGTGATGTTGATCCTAATAAAAAAAGTTGTTTAGATTAGAATTTTACGAAGTCTTCAACATCTACGGAATAACAGACACACTCTTCTTGCCGACGGCAAAACAAAAATTTCCGACTCCATACAAGCCCCTGAGTGTGCGAGTCAGCAGTCGAATTCGACGACTAGCAGCGACTCGCTTTGATGGGCGAGTCGCTACAGCCTACCTTAGCATGGCCTCTGAAGAAAAAGGAAGTGCGTCCATCAAACTCGGACAACCAGACTCGCGAGTTTGAAGAAGTACTATGTGATCCCTTTCTGATTCCAACACATTCCCTCCAAGTCAAAGAATCATCTAAAAATCACTGTTCGAGAGGGAAAACGTGGAAACAATAGGATCAAAATCGAAATCAGAGCGTCGGTTCGAGGCCTAGGTGTTATACAAATTGTAACATTGAGCGGACGTCCACGGTTCACATGGATAAGGTGAGTAGCAAAGGATGATTCGAGGAAGGGCAAACCTTCATAAGTTCTAACTAGTGATTAGTGTTCTTTGTGAACAAGAAATCCAAACACCAAAACCATTTTGAATCGTCTTTGCAACGCATTCAAGTGGACCATCCGTAAGTGAGGGAAATTTCCTCTTCTTTTGAGTTTCAAGTAATTGAAACTTCTACCATCAACTTTACATACGTCGTTTTTTTGTCTTCATCGCTCCAAAAAGCATCTATTGTGCATTGAATAATCTTCTGGTTACTTGTTGCCTCAATTAAACAAGATGTGGTCAGGGTGTCTAATGGTGTAGGGACCAAATAGGTTTAAAATATTAGATGAAATGCGACACAGTACTTGTTTTAAGGAGAAAGCTGAAAACAGGGTTCACTAGCCAATTCTCTCAAAGTATCACATTTTGTTGGTATGTTTGGTGTTGAATTCATGAATAGATTTCCCAATTTGCACTTTTGCGTGTTCCCTTTTGCTCTTATGAAAGCCTTGCACAATGAAGAAAAGTTTTATGTCCGTGGTGACATAGTAGGAACATTGAGGTCAAACTTAAGCTTTCATTCTGATTTTTATCCAACGTAACGTTCAATTTACGGTAGTTCCACAAAGCTAGCAGGAGGATACAATCTATGAACGGAAGGAAGAATTTTTTATTTGGCTTTTGATTCCGAAACAGTGACTTAACAAAATTAAAACGTTTGCGAGCTCTCTTGAACCAATTGCAGCACCCCGTCCCGCTCACCAACCCTGAATTCAAAATCAAAATCAAAGCTTTGGGTCACCCCAATGGCCTTACAAACTGCCCCCATATTCCTCTGTTAGGCCTTCCTCTATCCCCTCTCCCTCCTCCCTTATGCCCCTCTATACTCCACCACTCCTCTCCCGTCCCCCTTCCTCAAGTCCATTCTTTGTCAAAGGAGGCTAAAGAAAAGGCATGAAGGGAATGCCAACAGTCGTCATCGGTGTAGTAGGCTAGTAGCGTGTCCGCCAATCCGGACCCATGCCTTTGAAGAATGGCATTCCAACCGTCGTCATCTAGTGCTTGTATAAAGCGATGTGCGTCTTTGTGCAACCATTTGGAAGACCATATGCTTGCAACATGGCATGCATGCACACTCACGTGCGCACACACACCCAACGTGACTGCTCTAAGAGAGCATGGCTAGATTCATTGTGAATCATGGAAAGAAAGCACACACGCACAATGTGATCATTCTAAGTGAGATAGCCAAAGTTATAGTGAGTCATGGGGGAAAAATCACAAATAGATGCACATGCGCATGCGTACACACATGCACACCCATCTACTCACCCATGCGCGCACGCTCGCATGCACCCACGCATACATACACGCACCAACATGACGTTGAACTGAGGTCGCCACGTTTGCTGAGGCACCCTTGTAAATGAAGTGCATTAGCCCCAAATACAACAAAATTTTTTAATGAAATCACCATCCATAGTTTGCCCGAAAAAACACATCACAGTGACTCCCAAGGGCCTATAAAGTGCCTTCATTTCTTCCCATACCATGGCTCTGCACTGACCTTTGCTCACAGCAGAATGAATTGCCTCCTCTAGGTTTTGCATTGCTCTAACGCACTTCTTCTGCATGCGCCCCACGCCCCACAACTCCCAAGGTTAACATGCCTCTCGGGCGACCTTTGCTACCAAACCATGTGCTTTTTTGGCTGCCCCTACTATTGCACTGGAGAGCACACCAAGTGATTTCGCGGCAACCCTTGCTATTGCAACAGCATTCGCACCATTTTTCCCTTAGCTACTTCTACTATGGTAGATAAAGCAACCACTCTGTCCAATTTTTTGCAATCATATTGAAGGTTGATGCTTGTTATCAGCAGCCGAACAGGCCGAACACTTGGCTAGTGCTAGCTTCCAGTCCCACGCCACGGTAGCCTGTACGTAACATGATGGAGAAGAGATTGTGCATAAAAAAACTAGACAGGATAATGGCCAAAACAATGGACAGCATAGTACTTTGATACTAATCTTATTGCTACTGCACCCCCACTATTGTTATCGAATGACGCCCGTATTGCTACCACCTCAAAAGTGTATAGGAGGTGCTGCTCTTATTAGTCAATTTCGTCTAGCACATACTCTTGCTAACATCCACGTTCATACTACCACTACTGTTGATTTTGTAGCTTCTTTTACTACTGCTGCCAAACCCAAAAATTTTGTTGACGTTGTTGCCTTTGCAGCTGCTCTTCTTATAATGGATGTTAATGACAATGCTGATAAAGCTAAACCCTCCATACTTCAAAGGTAGAATATTCTGGGCGGTACACACGCCCATGCTATTTTTTCCCATCCACTTTGGCCCACGTTAAGGCACTGCCCAAAAAGGCCAACGCATAACAACGGTGGAAAATGGATGCCTGAGCGCACATTTGGTTTTGAAATTCATTCCCATTGCCATCGGCAATGACGGGCTTGTAGTATAAGATGTTTTTCACAACATCGCGGCACAGTTGCAATTGAGTCAATGATGTCTACGATGTTCTCTAAGTGTGAACACAATCGTTTTAAACATTAAAAGTCTAAGCATAATACAGTTTTTGACCATCACATTAATGTTGATGCTTCAGAAGGGAGAGCTCAGAATTGAAAGGTGAGTTAAGGAGGAGCAAACAAGAACACTTTGTGATTTTTAAACTCATCCCCTATGAACCACCCACGTTTTGCTCGACATAACACTTGGCAAAAAGGAAAAGTGAAGTTAGTAGAGAAGCCAACACATCAACTACAAGGCATCTTTCAAATCCGAAAAACTCAAAGTTCATGACCGTAATAGTGAACGGAGCAAGCACACACAACAAGGAAGAAGAGTGACCACTTTCTATCTTGGCAATGAATGATTACCAACATGAAGTCCAAACCGCTTCATAGGAAAACCAAAAACTAGTGACAAGCTTTGTAGTAAATATCACAACTGTGATGACTCTAATGGCTAATGAAGTAATAAAATCCCTCAATCTTGGTGAACCATTCACCTTTGCTGTTGTATAACAAGGTCATACCAGGCAATGGGATACACCACTTGACAAGCTCATATTGTTGAAGAACTTTGCAAAAAAACATAAAGACTCTAGAACATTAATAGATATGTTTTACAACTCACAACATCTATAAATGACCTCCAATATACGCACATGTAACAAGAACTATTCATGAAGAGGAAAAATAACTCTTGAATGAACCCGAAAGCTAATCGAGAACTCTAGAGTCCTTCAAACCTACAAACTATGAACAATAATGAGTTTGCATGTGGTCGACAAGCAATTAAAATAATCAATTGTTACATGGTGAACAATAACAACAATAAGAAAATGGCCTTTGTAATCTAGCTTTACCATGAGCTAGCATTAGTTGGTGGTTTGTTGTGGAGGCCATCCAATGGTAAGAAGAGACTAATGATGGTGAAGAAAATGGTTAGAGACCACTCTCCGATCATTAACAGTTTTAGTGCTATTTCTTGATCGGTTTTTTAACGTGGCATTACTCTTTGCCTCCACCAAAAACTAAGACAGACATCATGCATCATCTCCTCTTCTTCTCCCAAATTCCAAGTTAGATACCCCCCTAATCTTTGAATTCGAATTCAATGTTTTTTTTCTTGATCGAACTAGATACGATATTTCGTTGAACAAATTTAATGGATCACTAAAATATATTTTTTCCATTTCGTGAAAATCTAGGGTGCACATAAAAAATTTGTTTTGTGACAAGTAGGCTTGGCTCATTTTTTTGTCTACTTCAGTCCCGTGAAGTTCAAGTCCCATCACTTCAAAAAATATGCAATTCCTTGCTAGTGATAGTCAAGTGTGCTTTTCTTATATTCATCGGTTGTGGCTGATCATGTGGCTCGAAGTAAGACAAGGTAAAAGCACGACAAATTGCATGTATAGTAGAACAAGAGAGAAAATGGAAGTTGAAATACACATTGTGAAGGAATGAAACTGGGCACAAGTTACACAACCTCGTCCTCCTCCTCCACACCCTCGTCCTCGAACATGACGTGTCCATACATGCCATTCGCATGGCGCTGGAAATCAGACTAGAAAGCACAAGAAAACCCTGCGCGCACCCATGCCTTGCAATCGATGTCAGAGCTTACATCAAGATGCTGCCATGCTAGGTAAAACCACTTGCACGACTCCTCTTTTACAATGGACATGCCCAAAGAGAGTATGTCCCCCTGTCTGGTCTAGTCGGCAGCCCACATCGCAAAGTGCTCCTCGACGGTCTTTTTTAAAGGAGAGATGATGCCCACATCTGCCGACTATGCTTTCGGAGTGCATCCTGCAGGGATGTAGACCGGGTGCATGTGGGGATAGTTGCTGCCGAGCCATAGGCGGAATGTTTCACTACAATGAAGGGGCCATGCATCCAAAACGAGGAGAATGTGTGGACGTCCAACATCCATGCCGTATGCACGACACTTGGCCTCGTAGTACGGTTGAACAATCCCGCAAACCCACTACATCGTTGTTTCGGCGTTGGCCCGGTGGTTGGGCGTGTGCGTCAGCTGCCAGCCTGCATCAACCAACTCCCGCGCATGCACACCTTTCGGTAGACAGCGCTTTGACTTGCTTGCATAGATGAGTTGTAGAGGGAGCATTTCACCTGCAAACGACAATGTCGCCAGAACGATTATCGCACGTTTATCGTCAAGGGCAATGATGGAAACGTCGTCGGTACCCTTTAGGGCGTAGGTGTGGTCCGCAGCTTGGACCAACTGGATGGCGTTGTGATCGGCGTTGATCACAAACGCCGGAGTGATCTTGTGGTGGGCCACCAACGTAGCTGCCCTCATCAAAAAATGTGCAAATTTTTGTTCCCAGTCGTCCGGCACTTTCTGTGCTGCAGTAGTGCCAGCTCGCCACGACCAGCCCATCTCGCGGGTTATGAACTTGCGGACCCAAGATCTTCCGAAAGCATGGTCGCCTAGAATCGCTAGGGCCTCCGGTGCATGCTGGCCAATGATCTTCCTCATCTCACGGCGAATAGTCTTGCTATTCAAGGGATTGTCAACGTCTCGTGCTTTCACCAGCGCACTTTCGATTTCCTCGCGAACTCAGGGTTGTTACTCAGCCACGCCATTTTTCCACATGAGCCATGCGCCCTCTTCTTCTTGCTGATTGGTGGAGATGGCTCAATCCTTATCGCCGAAGTTCCGACATGGGCGTAGTGTTCCTTGAGGACTTTGGTTCCGGGCATGAACCAACCCTGAACTGTACTTGGTGCCAAGCGGTCGAATATCGACCTGCCATCTGGGGTGCGGAAGCTACGTCAAAGATGACTCACTGCACTGTAGATGGTTTCATGCGTCTTCACTGCTCGGTAGATGGCCGGAAAATGGCCGGAACCAAACCAATCAGCATAGCGGCCACGCTTCTGTCGTTGCCAATTACCACTGCCATTGTCGCTCGTTGTCATCGTCATGCCACTTGGCACGATGGCGAGGCATTCTGAGTCCGTGGAGTCGTCCTCCTACTGACTGCTCGACAACGTCCCACTCTTGCTTCCGCTGCTGCTGTTGTTGTATGGTGCCGGGTTGTTGCTGTCCGTGTCACTGACCGGCGGCAAGGGTTCTGTCGGCTCCTGGATCCAGAGAGATCCCGGCTACATGTGCCTGCTGCCGGTTGGTGGTGGTGCATGGCTCTTTTTCTGTCGAGGCTCCTCCATGATTGGGCGCTTTCCCTTGTCGATGATCGGCGGTTGGGAAGCGACAGTCACCCCCAGCAGTGACAGTGGTGATGCAGATGCGTCGTTCACGTTGGTAGAGCATGCATGAACATGTGATTCTGTAGGAGTGGACGTTGGGGAAGGAGAGACCAAATCATCAAATGTCAGCTGAACGGGCTTCCTCGGACGGCCAACTGGGCGCTTCTCACATGTAGGACGAGGAGGACACAGACGACCAAGCTTGGTCTCCAGACGACGCACATGTTCTTCGGTGGGAACCTTGTGAAGGAAGCGCTCCATGGTGGACAGTCGATTGGTGGAAAAGGATGATGTTACAACGACGACTGACACATGGCAAGACAACGCTACTACAAGTCTAAAAACGGGCTGTTCTTAGTGGTCCAAATCAACGGAAATGTTACCTGTCGCGACAGACCGTTGCGCAATTTTGGTGCCAAGGTCCACGTTGTCAGGGACAGCGCGCACACAAAAACGTGCGTCGCCAGTCGAGGTTGAAACCAAAGAACACTGAAAATACGACCTAGACCTTTCGTCAAATTCAAGGGTACAATTTCCCACAAATTCAACTAATTAGGAACACAATATTAATTCAAACCCAAAAAAAGTATGCTAAATCATGGAACACATAATTAGGAAAATCTCATCCTACGAATTCAAAGATGAGGGGGGTATCAAATGCTGAGTTAAAGCTCAAATGATTCCATAAGCAACCTCGCATGGACTACCACACATGAATTGTTTACAAAATCATCATCAACACTAGCCTTGCTAGAAAAACACGGATTCAACCAAGAAATTGGCCTCAAGCAAGTCACTTTGCGAGTATTTTAAATACCCTTGTGATCTGTGTATTCACTTTATAAAAACAACCAAAATCATGGGATCCTCATATTCTCCCGCTTCTATGTATTCCAAAACATTGCAAGTGACTCTCCCAATGAGTTCTACGCTTTAATTTTGAAATTTTGTTTCTCCCACATAAAGCTAGGAGGTTAAGGTACTACATTATTTTTGCTATTTGAATTTCATAAACTTGATTTTAAAAGTCATCAGTTGTGTTGAGTGAGACTAAGAGCCATGAAAATCTCTTGGATGCATAGCCTACGACGTGATCAATGATAAGACACCATTCACACAACACTCACTATTGCACCAATGAGTGTTGAGCAAAGTTCTTCAATGTTTAAGAAACAACAATGTAACTTTGTGTAGAAAACATTACAAGGATCGTATTTAGTTGTGATTCTCCAATGACGATGGAAGGTTGTTATTCAGAGGGGATATTCAAAGCAATATTCTACTCGGAATCCAATATGAACTTTAAAAAATGACTACACCAAATGATTTCTCCAAATATTGACAATCCATGTCATGTTAAGATAAATCGTAACTTCCAAAAACTTCATCTTAAATGGAAGTTTATGCCGAGGTTCAATGCGACCAACACCTATACTAGACATGCAAGAAGGCATGCCACATTCTATATAAGTGTCACAAGCGCTATCAACATGCAAAAAACAGGAGTGGTTAGATGACAAAGTATAGTAGTAAACACGGAGGGTGCTACTTGATACGAAGGTCTTGTGTTCATAAATTATTAATATGAACAGGTTGCAAGTCATGTGCAAGGATTTTATTATTCCAATGTTATCGTTGGGGTATGAGGAGGAGCGACAGGCAATACTGAAGTCAATAATGATTTTCATAGACTGTTATCAACAAACTCCACATTTGATGTATCAGAAAGTGTATTCACATATCCCCATATCATTCATTAATCCTCAACATAGAATCATGTGATTAGAGCCCAAATACACATTCCTTGCTAACATAGAGAATATTATAATCATTTTTCTGAAATATTGTAGCTTTAGTGAAAAGCCAATGTTCCCTTTCATGTTAAACTCAAAAAAACATTGCAGTACACTGTTTCAAAGGTAATCTGGTTGCTTATACATAATGCAACAGTGGGGTTGTAAAAGTCTAAGAGATTACTAAAGAGAGGAGCTTAAAAACACCTTTCAAAAAAGGTTTTAGTTTGAAAGATAGATTTACACATCAAACCAAGGGTTGTTTAAGCAAAACATATACATGTGCAACTTTTGATCTAACAACGAAGGAATTATTCTCACTTTTAATTCAATGTGTGGAAAACATAGCATTGTGAACTTGTTCGAGGAGGGTCCAAGAATTATTTGCTCATAGGTTTCTCATTTGAACACTATCCAAATGAAAACCTTCAAAACCTACAATTTGCAACGATGCACATAAACCATTTGTTTTGAATGGTAAGAAGGTTCATACGCCATTACTTTGAACACACTTTTGCTGACAAAAAACTAACTTTTTGGCTTGAGGTTCCACGATGCTCTCATAAACTTCATGTGCATGCACCCCACGTCCCACTTCTCCCATGGCTGCCCTTCCTCTTAAGCTACCTCTTCTATTGCACCATGTGCTACCTAAGATACCCCTACTAACTTTGCGACAAGCACACCAAATGCTTCCCTTGCCTTATCTACTATGCTAGCCATAACACCACATTTTTCCAATCCCTTACCATTGTCTTTAGGTCTGATGCTAGTCACTGGTAACTCAACTAGCTTGATAACTTCCTCCATCCAACTTCAACTCCCACGCCATGGAAAGACACGGTAGCGGATAAGACACATTGGATAGCATTGTTGACAGCATAGTGGATAGTATAGAATGGATAGCACACGATAAAGAACACATATTGGATAACACAAAGTATACAAAAAAATGGATAACATACTTGACAGCACACGGTGTAAATCACACATTAAACACCACACAATGGACAACACATAATGTATAGCATATAGTGGACACCACACAATAGACGGCACAAAGTGGACAGTACAAAGAAGATAATACGTAGTTGAAACCACACATTAGACAACATAATGGATAGCACAAAGGGAATAGCACATAGTACACATCACATGGTGAACGGCGTTGTGGACATCACATAACTGAAATAACATAATGGATGTCACATATTGGACACCACACAATGGTCAAAAAACAATGGAAAACACATAATGGAAAGCACATAGCAGTGAAAACACAATAAACAAAACATAATGGAAAGCACATATTGCACATCACACAAGGCACAACACAAAGTGGAAAGCACAAAATGGAAAACACAATGGAAAAATGAAATTTTAGTGGAGGGCTCTAAAACTCGGCTGACTATTCAATTAACCAAACATCTACCTCTTGTATAAGTGGCTGGCTCTTGAGTTAACTTTGAAGATTCAAAGTTTCAGCAACATGGTTGAGCTACCCATGAGTTGAAGTGAGATCATACACCTAGCATAAATTGTTTGTCTTTGCTGCTGAAAATACCGCTAAACCTTTAGATAATTATATTGTCACTACGGCTATTGTTATTTCTACTACGGCTACTACCGCCGCTACCTTAGCTAACAACTAATATTATTGCTTCTACCGATTGAGAATTAAGTCAAAGGTTTTGCCCCTATTAGTCCAATCCCCCCAATCAATGCTCTTGTTTCCATCAATGGTGCTTGTCTTATCACTATTGCTTATGTGGTCGCCACCAAAGCCATTATTACTAGAAACGTGGTTGCTTTTATAGTTTCTCTTTCTAGAGCAGACGTTAGTGACCTTGCAAACCTTGCTTGCCCCTCCCTACTGAAAATGTGAAGGGTCTTGTGCCTTGAGCAATGCTTTGATTCAAAAGCTTAGTGTCTAAATAAAAGGTAAGATGCGGCATTACACATTTTTGAATGACGCTTCACTAACATTTGCAGTTTTTGCAACATTCTTAGTCCACAATCAAACTTATCCCACTCATTGTTACTCATTCTAGCTTCATTCCTCCCATACTATTAAATACACACTAAAAAACCTACTCAATGCTATTAAACTTCACGTATGATAGTAAGCTAAATGAATCCCAAAATTGACAAAAACAAAAGAATGAACTATATCTAGGCCTTATCATTGTAACATTCCTTGTAGAATTGAACCGAGGCTTTTGTTGGTGTGATGTGGCCGATCGGTGGGGCTTTTACCTATAAATATAGAAATAACTTATGACAAAGTTGGATTAAGGGGAAAACAAAGTTGCACCCTCATTAAAGGTCATTTTGATAGATTTCCTTTCATCAGAGAAACCAAGAAAGCCCTTTCGATGACATGGATCTTCTCATAGGAAGACAATCAAGATGAATGTGCCGGTTCTTCCCTTTGTCTGTTGTATTCGCCAACTCGATTATACCCCAATCACCTTCACCATCTTTGTGTATACAAGTCGTAATGTTACAAAGATTCTACAAGGACCACGTAGATTCCATATCCTTGCGTATACAAGTCATAATGTTACAGAATCAGTGGTATTCACATGAATTGACCCATGAAGGTGGGCTTTAGGATTTTCATTAGGGATGAGGTTCATGTTAGAGTATTGGGGCCCCTAAGAAGCCATAATAGGTGTTGAATATGTGATAGAATAGTTGATTATAGGTGTAAAAATGAGGTTTTATTCAGCTTTCGGAGCACACAATGGAGAGATGTTTCCATATTATGGGTTAGTTCGATGTTTATTTGGAGAGATTTGAGAATTAGTTTTGTAAAGCTTATGCATAACCTTTCCATAACACTATGGTTGGAAATGTGCACGGATATACGTGAAGTCTTGTGGAGGGAAGTGCATTTCACCAATACATGATGAATACGTGAAATGAGATGCCAATGTTGTGGCATGGTGTTATGTCTCTCCTCTTGAAGCATGTTAAAGTACGCCACCCTTGATTATTTGGAGTTTGTGTTAAAACGTTCATAAGAACGCATTTTATGTCAACATCTTCTCACACACTACCTCTCTGGTTAAGGTTGCTTGATTTTTTACGTGTAGCATCTTCTTAGAAATGGATGGTGACAGGAAAAATTCCAAATATAATGTTCTTGGTGATGGAAATACATGGTACTGTGAAGACAAAACGTTTTTGAAAATGTGCCATAAATATTTTACCCCACAAAATGCCAATTATAGTTACAAAAACGGTTGTTGTGAAAGAATATGTAACACGAATGCATGTATGGTTGAGGTGCCACGTTAGTCACTTATGTTTAAGCTTGAAAAACTAATGTTGCCAATAAATGAAATAGTTGTCTACACATTGAAACACTTTTCATTGAACTATTAAACCATTTATTTAGCCATTTGTTTCAACTCCTTTATGTGGTTTCAACTTATATGTGGATCGTTTATTGTTATGATTTATTTAGGTGTATTGAGATTGTGACCTTTTTTTCACGTGCTCTATGTATAGGTATTTGTTTTGGCGTATTAGTTAACGTGTTATCGCATGTTACTAGTGTATGGTCGATGTCAATTTGCATAACAAATCATCATGACACATCATATTGTGTCCACATCTTCTTGTAGTCAACTTCAAATATTATTTGATGTTTAGAACTCCAATCATCTCATCGTTGTCTCAGGCACATCGAGTATTGAGTTAATCTACACTGTTTTCTTTCGTGGTAAATTATTTTGTATGTACGAAGTACTTGAGAATCTAGTCTTCCCGTTGCAAGCTTCACATAAAGGAAGATGAAGAGCACAAAGTGCAGCCTATAGTGCATGCAAGGCAAGGTGCGCATTTTGTACCATTGTTGACTTGGTCAGCTACCAATTATTGTATTGATTCACACATCTAGGTCGTCCTCAACGATAGATGTGACACCCAACATAGCTTTGAGTTTCTTTAGGTCAGTGTGGAAAGGCCTGACATCAACCATGACAATGAATCGATGACTAATTGCATTTTGTGGTTGAAGGAACTCTACACTCTTATTAGGTTTTCATGGAATTTTTCATTCTGTATAAAGCCAAACCAGTGATGTAAGTGTTTTGTATCAGTGTAGTGTTTGATTGGAGCTCCTATCTTCTCTCTACATGGTTTTGGAGTTAATATCCTAGTGTTACATGAATTTCTTTTGTTGAGACGGTGCCTCAATGTGGCTCCTCAAAGCAAATCACCTAGGCGTGTATTTGGATGCCATCTTAGAAAATACCAAGAAACCGTTGATGTGGATTTTTTTTTTCAAAACACAATTTCCCTTTGCCATTTTGATTCTGGGCATTCATTGTGATTTTGCCTTTTCACTAATGGAATGATGGTGGAAGACATGTGCAACAGTTCCATGTAGGCAATCTTTGAATTATAGTGATGTTCAATTATCCTGAAATATTACTAAAATCACTTAAATCGGCGTCCCCGTTGTGGCAATTTTTCAAGCATGAGCAACACCTTTCTTATGGACTCATCTTTTTGCAATCCACCAAAAAACATCGTTTGCTACTTAGAATCACTTGCGTCGGTTCACGGTCTAATGTCGCGTCAGCATGCGGAAATACTCTCGGTTAGGAAGAAGTCACTTCCTTTGGGGATGAGTTGGTGTTGTGATGTTGCTGTTGAGTCTATGATTTCATTCATTTTGTGTCTAAATTAGGATTCTTTTGTGATTCTGTCATCGAGAGGGAGCCGGCTCACATAAGTGGGACTTGGCTGTTGAGTCCACATTTATTGTAGTTGTACTCGTTTCGACATCGATGGCTGAAATGCCTGATTTTGCGAACGCAAATCTCACTCTGATGGGCCTCCCCCCTACTACGCACGTACCAAATAGAGCGATGTCAAGCTGCACGTGTCATTTTGATGAATTTCAAATCGGTTTGAAAATTGTCCTCGAGCGTAGATAATTGAGTCAATCTACTGAGGAAGAAATGAACAGATTTTCACATGAATGTCGTTATAGTGGGTCTCAGCTTTCATTCTTTTCTTTGTCACACGCAAGGCATTTCTCAGACGTCGGTATCTTCGCCACGTTGGATTTTACGATGATGAAATCATGGTGAATCGGCGGGAAACCATTGATGTCCCCTTCGATTCTGAAACGGATTTTTGGCGCACTTGCAAGCATTTGTGAGTTCTCGCAGACTTCTTCGCCACGCCGCCTCTCGCTAACCGGCCCTGCGGGACCATAGAATCAATATCAAAATCATCAGCGAAGTCCTAGATGGGGGTAGTTAATTATTTAAAAGATTGTGCGGGGGGTGTTAGATTTTGCGACTTCGATGGGGGCAGTTAAAATAGAAAATGTGAACGCGATGTTGACATTCGATTCTTAGGACAAGGTCCCCCCATTCCGGTCTTTGTGACTGAAAGTGCTCCCGAACACCATAACAAACGACTCTAAACTAAAATGGCATAAACTGTCCTCGTGCAGGACGAAGTTCCTTTAAGGTCTAGACTAAACCGACGGAAGCTCATGTAGACCACCTAGACAACGGAGATGATAACAACAGAGCAATCATTGCCATAACTGATAAATCAAGACAACAATTCAAGATATTCAAATTTCCAAACAATGAAATCTAAGAATTGAAAAGGAAATAAAAACATCAGATGAAATTGTTTCACTATTGTTTGATGTGATGTGAATGATGAAAAATGTGAAAAACATGCAAACATTATACTTCAAACTTATAGAAAAAACAGAAAAATAAACTTAAAGTCAGTATTGAAAATTGCATCTTCGTATAATAAATTTAATTATGTATTATTGTACTCATGTGTACATTATTTCAAAATCAGTCAAGATTTTACTGTACAAGTATAGTCAAAATGAAGCTCTTTAGCTATTTGCTTTTCCCGATGTCTTCATATGCATGGAAAGCTATCTTTCCTCCACAATTATTATAAATGATAATTCATCATCCACATGAAAATTTGTTTTCATAAATTCAACAATAACAAAATACAATATCAAATGATTGAAGTTTAATCATTTCAAGTGTATACATGATAATCTGAATTTCTATACATGTCTTTATGTTATGAAATTAATATCTATACAAACATTTCTGTGAATGTGCATACTTTCTCTAAAAATGCAAACGTATTGATACCTACATTTAAAAAACTATTCATATCTCTATATACATATGAATATCTATTTATACCAAAGTTTACATAATTATTCCCTTATTCTATTAATTCATCTGTGTTTACATGCACATCTGTATCAATGTCGAACATTATATGTAAATGTAGATCCAAGTATTTATCTTTATTTAAATCTATATCTCTAAATATGTTCAAATCTATATCTACATATATATATTTGTAACTTTATATCTTTATCTAAATCCATTTCTACATCTATATCTATCTCTACATCTATATCTTTTTTGTATGTATCTGTATCCATATATGTATCTTTATCTATGTCCATGTCTACATCTATATGTAAATATACATACCAACATCTATATCCATACCTAGATATACATATACATTTACATCTATATATGTGTATATGTATCTACATCAATATCTATATCTATATCTATATCTATATATATATATCTATATCTATATCTAAATCTATATCTATATCTATATCTATATCTATATATATATAT
>SZWC01032026.1:0-15354 GCA_023375785.1 Penium margaritaceum | reverse complement strand
GGAGAGAGAGAGAGAGAGAGAGAGAGAGAGAGAAGAAAAAAAAAGAAGTGGGGGAGGTCGCGACGGTGTTCACCGGTTGCGACAAACCGGATGACTGGCCGGGTCAGCCCCGGCTGGAAAATTTGGACGTACTCTCCAAGATGGGAGAGAAAATCGATGTGCCAACATCTATTTTTCAGTTTGGGTTGTTTTTGTGTGGTGCGAACCGTGTTTTTTTTGTCGCACGTGAAAGGCAAAACCCACCCGGTAAGTGAGTATGCGAGGCACAAACCTGCGGTTTGGAGGCAGTTGAGGCATGTGCGCATGTGAGGTGTGGCACACGGGCCACTGAATGGACAACTCCGCGATGTAAGAGTGACGCGGAGTTTTCCACCGGTAAGTCGCAATGGTCAACGGGTAATTCCGCGGTCCGGTCTCGCCAATGTAACAAGCGACCAATCCGCGTTCCTATGCGCGTCGAGCCACATTTTGGGTTTCTCGCGTTGAATGGGCTAGGAAACTTGCCTGTGCACAGTTTTTTTAACCGCAACAAGCGTGAAAGTGTTTTTTTTCTGTGTCTTTTTGTGTGTGAGTCAGCCTTAGGTGGTAACTACCACCATGTGAGGGTTGTGGGTGGATACTACAGCACCACCAAGGCACCTCCAAGGCTGCAAAATAGATCCAACTCACCATGGGAGTGAGACCTGTGCCCCGGACAAAGTTTTTATTATTTTTCTTATGTGTTTCTAAAAGTCTCTGTGTATCATATTGTGCCGGATATATGAGGCACTTGACTCTTGTGAGTTTAACTGAGGATTTTCCTAAGTGTTCCTCCCACATTTACCAAGACCCTCACTTTGCAGCAGTGCCATTCATTCCACACTTAACCGTTGATGCCCGAATTTTGTGAGCAGGTTCTACAACTTCTAAGCTTTTCAACAAGCTATCTCACGCTTCCTAAGATAGCCGTTTGAGTGCCTCACAAATTTTATTGCTCAAACGACCGAGTCTCTGTCCAGAATTTCCAAAAAATCGCCAAGGTCCCAATTCTGAGTTTGAGCCTTGGCCGAGGACATTTTTGGCCATATTTGAGCGGGTGAAATAGCTCAGATACCCATAAAAGACGAAGTGTGACTCTCATCCGCCCGTCGTTTGGAATAAAAGTAACGATCCGCCCGTCGCTCGGAAGAAAAGCAACCAGCCGCCCGTCGCTGTACAGGAAAGTAACCAACCACCCGTGGTACTTTTGCTTATCAAGGAGTACCGGCATCAGCGTTATATGCGTTGCTTCGTGGGTACGATGTTACTTTTTTTCCAATGAACTCGATTTTTGCCATTTATTTTTGCACTCCGTACAACGAGACGTCGCATGCACTTAAATGCGACTGTAAATGTGTCTACATATACTGACATGAAGTTGGTTCGGTGTGCATCCAGGTCGCGTAGTAAGGGCTACTTCATTTTCCATAACATTAGAGGTCGTCCGCTGCCTTCTACGTTGGTTCTCCTTTGCCATGCTGACGTTGCGTACACTCGTAAACAACGAGGTGGAGGAAACGTGGCCTGCATGCCCGGATGCCAGCCTGGCTGCCGAACCTGCATGTGCGCAAATGGAGGCGCACCAGTGACCTCTGACCCTTGTGGCACGTGTGGTGTGCACGCGGCTTGGTTGCAAAACCTGTGCATGTATGCTGGCATGCGGATGGTTCTTCACATGCGTTGGCACAACTCAGAGAGCGTGAGCATGGACGGGGGGTTAGCGACACCCCCCCCCCCAGTGTTTGTCATTTCGGCCTGTGCAGCGCCGAGGTGCGGCTATGCGAGGGTTTCGTGTGTTGGCGGCGAAGCGACAACATGGCGCTCTCTCTCCTCATCAAGCGAGGTGAGTTCATGTGCAGGGTACATGAGGAATATATTGCGATGAGAAAATGCCAATGTACCCATTCTTCGCGCCATGGCGCCCCAGACCCGGGCCAGTGCCCGGAGGGCGGAGGCTCCTGTCTCCACCATTCCGGTCCGCGCAGATCCCACACACTCGCCCCGTCGAAAACCGGTCTCATGTGCCGAGGCATTGCGTCTTACGACTGCTGTGCTCTCACAACCGCGCGGCCCTCTGACACGAGGACGGGCGGTCTCCACCGGCCAGGGGAGCTTGCCCGTGGCGGCTAAGTTTCGCGTGCCACGGCAGGTACCTCCCCGTCATGTGGCCTCGCCGGCAACAGCCGCCACAACTCTGTCCGGTTCTTCAGACCCAAGGCGGCGTAATCTTCAACGGCCGAACCCACCGGTTGCGGGGTGGCGCCCCTCAGGCGTCGGTGTGGCCCCGCCGGTTGCACTTCCCGCCGAGCCGACGGCTGCTGCACGTCCCGCTGCACGTCCTGCGCCACCATGAGTTGCATGACCTGCGACACCATGTGCAGCACCACGCGCTACCTCTACCGCTGCAGCACCCGCTGCTGTAACCGCTGCTCTACCCGCTGCTGTACCTGCTGCACCACCCGCTGCACCACCCGCTGCACCACCCACTGCACCACCCGCTGCACGTCCCGCTGCACGTCCCGCTGCACCACCCGCTGCACCACCCGCTGCACGTCCCGCTGCACCACCCGCTGCACCACCCGCTGCACCACCCCCTGCGCGATTTCTGGCCCGACCCGGTGCAGCACCCGCTGCACTACCTGCGGGACGACCTGCCGTTTGGCCCGCCGCACGACCACCTCAGCAACGCGCCTATCGCCCTGTGGAGCATGGTCTTCCGCCAACGCCTCCTCCTGCACAGGCGCAGTTCACGACACACCACGTGAACCTCCGTGAATCAGGTGCCGAGGAAGAAGCCTTCTTCTGGCTTAACAGAGACCGTGATTTTGAGGAATGGGAAAGACGTTTCGACGAAGAGGCCGCCGAGAGCATGCGGTTGTTTCGAATGGAGCCACGCTCCCCGGAGCAGACCGAGGCTCCTCCATACATCCAATCATGGGCAAGGCATCGTGTCATTTGTCCTAGTGCATCCACTGGTAATGTGTGTGTCCTGGTTTTTAAATGCTTCACTGTCCTCATATTTTGTACGCCTGCTGTGGTTGTTGTGTACGGCATATACTTGTCTGTGCGTACCCAGTGATTGCGGAACATCGCTTTCTCATGTTCTTGTTGGACATCTTCCTGCCCACTCCCGACTGACGACTATGCTTTCCGCTCTGGCTATCGTCTCCTATTGTAGCCACGTCCGAGAGCTCGCTCGAGTCCACGACGAAGAAACGGAAAGCAGATGGTGACGAACTGGTGGAGGGCAAGAAGTTTTGCAACATGGCGGCCTGTAGAGCGGCCATCGAGGACTACGCGGAGGCGAACCGCTTTGGGCTTCAGTGGGTGCGGAGCGAGCCCGCACGGATCGACGTGCGCTGTGTGGAGGCCGTGCGACGTGGTTGCGCGTGGCACGTACGCGCAGTGGTGTCTTCCAAGTCCGAGGCGGTAAAGCTGTCCTACGTGTCAGAGGGCCACTGTTGCACCCCGACTATTGGCCGCGGGAGCCCCGCCCGTACCACACGTTGGATTGCCCGGCACATCTCGCAGCAAATGGCGAGTGAACCGACAATGCCTCCTGGACAACGCCTCCTGCGCCACGGCCTGAAGAAGCAGCAGGTGCACTACGCGCAGAGAGAGAGGCAGCAGCAGGGGTTGCAGCTGATCGTGCTGCGAGAGAGAGAGGGGCAGGGCGCGAGGAAGGGGCAGCTACGGAAGACAGTGACGCGTCCGACTACGACCCGGAGGGTGAACCCAGGGGGTCGTCGATGGACGACGAGGTTGGTGAGGCAGCCGCAGATGAATTCGACGACAACGTGTCCGACAGTGGCAGTGAGGACTCCCTGGGGTATGCGGCGGAGCCTGAGACCGGACTGCTGACAGAGGAAGAGCACGACGCTGAAAGTGCCAGGTTCATGGAGGAGCATGGCGGAATGGAGGACCATGGAGTGGAAGACGCAGGAGAAGAGGAGGATGAAAACGAGGCTGATGATGAAGCTGACGAAGACGTCCGGAACGACGACATCAGAGGAATGGATGCTCTAGGAATCTAAGGTGAGTCATTGAACTAGTGTTGTCTGCATTGTGTTCTGCAAGTCTGCAAATGATGCATACACGGACCTGCATTTCATAACTACATTTCCATGTCTCTGTGCAGGGGTGCAGGGAAGCATGCCATGAACTCAGACGAAGCGTGGAAGGAAGAACAACTTAGACCAAGTGTTGGCTGACCAACTGCTCGGCTTGGCTAGTGGCCTGCCTAGGTCTGAGTTCATAAATGTTGTGTGCTTGTGTCAGTTGTCTCTGTCATGTTTAGGCCAGTGCTTTGACAACGTGGTTCAACATCCATCCCCAATCCATGTAGTCCTACAAGCCGTTGGAAAACTGTGATTGAAGAAAATTGGGTTTGAACATCCATCCTCAACGTTCAGGTTTTGCATTACGTAATAATGAACACAGTTGATTACTACTACTTTCACATACATTGGACAATGACGTTCGCAATGTAGAAAAGCGAGATGACAGTCATTTGTATAGCTCTCGAACATTGTCCTTCTTTGAACATGGACTGCACGGTATTCCCGGGAGCAGCACCTCTTGTGACTTCTTTTCTTTGTGGAGCCAGTACTTGTTACTTGCTGTCAAAGTTGGACACGGAATGGAGGCGTCTACAGCTCCATGTGTACTACAGCACGTGCCCACAACCATTTGACATGGATGTTCTATCAGAGTTCAATCCCGAAGACGTCTTCTACGATGCTGAAGACGAACTTGAAGAAGAGACGGTCATTCATCCGGTTCCTGCAGTGGCTTCGTCCAGGCCTGTGCTCTTGTGCCCCATGTGCGACATTATTGCATGGATCCATACACTACCCCCACAAGTCCACCGTTGGATTGTGAACGGCAAACCAGGTCCGTTCCAGTGACCAAAGGGTGGTTGAATGTAGTCATGTTGCAAAAGTTGACCAAACGTCTGCTTCATTCACAAGTTAGAGTACGATTTCCACCAAGGCGCAATCACCAGGTTCGACATGTACAAGTGCTGCATAACGCACTTGTTACTGTATGCCACCATGGAGGGCACATTGCATTCATGTGTAATATACCTGACATGTGGGTATTAAAATGGTATCACAATATAGGAAGAATACCGGCTACTATGGATGTAAAACGTGTTGTAAAAATGTCGCATGTACCCTATCGTACACCACAGTCCGCGGTCAGAGTCAAGCAGAGCATACAGGATCCGGATGCACCCATGGCTCCCAGTTGGGTGGGCCCCACATGGGAACCCTAAAGCTCCTTCACGTTCGAAAACATGCACATGTGCTCCAACGTATTGCAATGAAGCCATACATTGCCTTGTGCAGCACATGTCTTCATACTGTGATGTACAACACCCTTACGTGCAGAAATTGGAGAACGTTTTCCACCAAGGCGCATTCACCAGGTTCGACATGTGCCAGTGCTGCATAACACACTTGTTACTGTATGCCACCATGGAGGGCACATTGCATTCATGTGTAACATACCTGACATGTGGGTATTAAAACAGTATCACAATATAGGAAGAATACCGGGTACTATGGATATAAAACGTGTTGTAAAAATGTCGCATGTACCCTATCGTACACCACAGTCCGCGGTCAGAGTCAAGCAGAGCATACAGGATCCGGATGCACCCATGGCTCCCAGTTGGGTGGGCCCCACATAGGAACCCTGAAGCTCCTTCACGTTCGAAAACATGCACATGTGCTCCAACGTATTCAAATGAAGCCATACATTGCCTTGTGCAGCACAGGTCTTCATACTGTGATGTACAACACCCTTACGTGCAGAAATTGGAGTACGTTTTCCACCAAGGCGCATTCACCAGGTTCAACATGTACAAGTGCTGCATAATGCACTTGTTACTGTATGCCACCATGGAGGGCACATTGCATTCATGTGTAATATACCTGACATGTGGGTATTAAAATAGTATCACAATATAGGAAGAATACCGGGTACTATGGATATAAAACGTGTTGTAAAAATGTCGCATGTACCCTATCGTACACCACAGTCCACGGTCAGAGTCAAGCAGAGCATACATGATCCGGATGCACCCATGGCTCCCAGTGGGGTGGGCCCCACATAGGAACCCAGAAGCTCCTTCACGTTCCAAAACATGCACATGTGCTCCAAGGTATTGAAATGAAGCCATACATTGCCTGACTGCCAGTGTGGAGTCTGCGGTTAGAGTCTGGCGCACCATAAAGGATCCGGATGCACCCATGGCTGCCAGTGTGGAGGGCACCACATAGGACGGCAATGTGGCCACTTCACATCCATGATGCCGCACATGTCGAATGGATCACTTGGAGGTTGGCCCATATTCTTCGAGTCCCAGCGGCTTTTCATGTTGTTCCACGCGACCCATGCATCAAACTGGTCCATACGGGGTCGTGGAGGAAGTAGTTCGCCCCATGGACCATATCTAGGAGCATCCGGTCCTCCGTCCCACAACTGGAGCGGCGGCATCGGACAACCTCGCAGCTTCAACGGATCGGAAAGAGCCATGTTTGCAAGCGACAACGATGCAAGTCAAGAAGTCAAGATAGCACTAGTGGTGACTTGTACAGTTGACAAGAAGCCGTGGTTGACGAATAAAACGCGTCTACAACACTCCTTCTCCTGTCAGAAGTTTCCGTCTACATTCTCGCACACCAGAGTGGGTCCGGATGGACCCACGGCTGCCAGTGAGGCGGGCACCATGCAAAAGGGGGATGCGGCGGTTTGACACCCATCAGCNGCTGGACATGGGCCGAGTCCTTTGGAGTCCCACATGTGCTTGATGTTAACCCACCCGATCCACGCATCGTACAGGTCCATGTGGCTAGTATCCTCGACAACACCCGCCCACATCTGGAGCGGGGGCAACGGACGCCCCTTCAGCGACAAGTGGTGCGAGGACGCCATGGCCTGCGATTGAATACAACGTCGTGAACGACAGCTTACCAATTCACCGTAGACTAACGTTATGAACTCCATTTATGAGCTCGGTTCGAGTTACAGTTCGCCTTTCGTATGCTTTCGAGTACGTCACATCAAAAGTGGTCGTTGTCGCTAAAAAGGTGGCGGTTGGCGTACTACCTAGTGATCCACGCTGTCGACGATGTCGTCGGTTGGCTGTAGCGGCGACATATCATTCGTCAGAAAGATGTGCGATGACACGTGTCGTATGCGTCCACGCACGCAGAGTTCTTTTGCAACTGCTGCACAAACGTGCAGCAAAATGCGTCGAACCTAGGCCCGACAAAGCAGGGTTTGTGCACAATATTTTTCCACGATCTGCGTCTGCCGGACCACCGCCGGAGGTTTGGTGATGGACCTGCGCTTAAACAAAGGGGTTCCGCTCCCTTACCATTCAAGACTGAGCGAATAGTGCGTGGGCTACGGAGCTATTAATTTATCTCCATTCCCGTATGAGTAATTTTTTTAACCGCGTGGGCAGCTAGTTGCTTTCTCGCTCGGCGTTGATACCTGCGTTGTTTTCGACGGTCCATTGATACCTGCGTTATTTTCCGACCGACGACGGGCGAATGAGCTATATAGTTCCGAAAACTGGGTATATGGTGACCGAACCCTATTTGAGCAAGTTGCAGCTGGTGGAACACATTAAAATTCTCCAAAAGTGGTATCAGAGCAGTTGGGAGAATTCTCGCCGTTCAAGACGCTCGAGCGCGAGCAAGTGAGGGACGGGAGCTACCGCCGCCGTAGTCATGGCCGCCGCTTTGACGAAGTAGTTCCACGTGGTGGACAAACTCGTGTGTGTGTCAAACTTCATCAATTGGAATGTCTGCATGCAACTCATCTTTGAGGAGCGCGGGATTCGGGAAGTCATGATGGGAGCGCAATAAGTGCCGGATGAGAGCGCGGCATCGGCAAAAGTGACAACATCAACTTCTTCCTCGGCGGCGATGCAACGGCGTGCGGGAGAAGAGGGGGCAGCATCTGAAAGGGCGGAGAGGTTTGTGAAGGACAACCGGAAGGCGTTGATGTTTCTTGCAATGAACGTCGCGTCACCACTTATGTCGCATGTGCGGCCTTACAAGCTCGCGTGTCACGCTTGGAAGGCATTGTGTGGGGTGTACGAGGCGGGAGCAGTGGCAAATCAGATGATGTTGCGGGATTTTTTTCGCAAGCTTTGCATGGGTGCGGGCGAAGGGATGCAGAACTACATCAACTACGCCAAGGAGTTGGCGGAGCAGTTCGGAGCCGCCGGAGCCGAGTTCGAGAGCGACGAGATCATCCTCACGTTGTTGGAGGGGCTCCCGGAGTCATACCAACACCTCGTGGTGGCGTTGGAGGCGCAGTCGGGTGGCCTCAAGCTCAAGGAGGTCACCTCACAGCTCCTCCATGAGGAGATGCGCTGGCACCCGCATGGTTAGATTGGCAAGGATGCTGCATACGAGAGTCACACGCACGCATACTCGAAGATGGACGCCAACGAGAGAGTGGTCGGTGCACCACCGGGCATGGGCGTCCGGGCGTGTTTCCATTTTGGCTCCACCGACCACCTCATCCACAATTGTGCTGCGTGGAAGGTGAAGTGCGCAAAGTGGAATACCTCCTCCTCTTCTCACTCATCCTCATCGGCCGAACATGCCACAACGGCCTTCGACAAAATCTTCGTGCTCGGGGCAAGTGTTGCCGTCCCCACCGATGTGTGGTATGTTGACTCGGGTGCTTCACGTCATGTGACTCCGCACCGTGAGTGGTTTGAGGAGTATGTAAGCATCAATCCTCAAGATGTTGTGTTGGGGGACAAAGGGGTTGTGGCGACACTAGGAGAAGGAACGGTGTGCATGGTGCTGGATATGGGTTGCCAAAAAAAGTGACCAAAGTGGGTTGCTCAATAAAAACTCATCAGGTCACAACAGTGAATAGAAGATGTTTTTTCGGTTCTGTAGCACTTTACGGAACTTGATTTGGAGTCCGTTTGAGGGAGATATGGATTTTCAAGGTTTGGTGGCAATGGGTTTGGTTCAAGTGACGGCTCCTGCACTACCAGCACCAATGACGGCCACAATTATTGGCCAGGGAGGTTTGGAGCGGCCTTCAAGGTAGAAAGGCAGCAGGAGGACCTTAAGGGAGCTTCAAGGATGGTCTCCACCAAGATTATTGGTTGTGCTCATGGCAGGGATGGTAATTCTATTATCTGAGAGTGTGACTGCCGCTCATCCCGCTAGGCTAGGAGTGTGCTAGGAGGTGAAATTTGACAGAGTGGTTCTTCTAGCTCCATGTGCCAAATGAGGCATTCTTAGGCTTTTTAGAAACCTGTGCTAATGTACTTTGTCACTCAAAAGTCAATTTTGACATTCACATTTGTTGCAAACCTACATTTGCTTCCGTAATTTCTGTTTGTGCAACCTGCAACTCCCTCTCACAAACAGTTGGTCCTTCCTAGGCAGCTCTTGGTGAGCCTGATCACCTCCCTGAGGGCTGCCCCAGCTTACATCAGTGGTAAAAAAGCTAGAAAAAGGCTTTGTCTCATCTTTGAGGCATTCCTTGCACCCTGTTGTGTGAGAGAGTCATTTGCGAGCTGAATGTTGCTATGGCGACATCCGCTTCTGTGGTCGCCGGCGTCAACATCACCAAGTTCGAAGGCAAGAACTTCTTCAACTGGAGCAACAACGTGAAGATGGTGCTGATGGAGACGGGTGTGTGGAGCCAGGTGGACGAGAAGGAGAAGAAACCAGCAGCAAGCTCCCTCTCTCCTGGCGAGCCCCGTACCTACCATGAGAAGTGTGACTGCGCCCTCGCAACTATCTACCTCCACCTCGCCGAACGGCAGCAACTCGTTGTTCGTGGCATCCTCACGCCAAAGGTGCTTTGGAAAAAGCTTGAGTCCACTTATGCTTCCAAGTCAATCCTCATGAACATGCACCTGCATTGTTGCTTTCACACTGTGAAGATGGATGAGTCTGGATCCATGATTGACTATATCAACATGGTGAAGTCTCTCTCTGACCAGCTTGCTGCGATTGAGGACCCTGTTAAGGAGCGTGTGCTCATGCTAACCATCCTCTCTGGCCTTTCTAGCAGTTACACTCCTCTCATTGTTGCCCTGGACCAGCGCAGCGACAAGCTCTCCCTCAACGATGTGGAGGAGAGCCTGCTGTTTGAAGAGGAGCTTCACAAGGGAGAGGAGGGCGGAAGCGGAATGGACATCACTCTCATCACCAACTCTGGTCATGGGGTTGGTGCTGCACCAACCAGGAGAAACGACGGAGGAGGGAAGAAGAAGAGGAACTACCACTGTTACAAGAAGTCAGGCCATTGGACGCGCGAATGCCGGACGAAGAAGGCGGACCTTGCGGCTGAAGTGGGAGTGGGAAAGCATTCCGTCTCTTCCACGAATGCAGCAGATTGGGAGAGTGGATTTGTGACCACCATCTGGGTCTTGCAGGTCTCCGACAACACCGCCTTCTTCTGGATCATTGACTCGGGAGCCACGCGGCACATGACATGTCGCCGGGAGTGGTTCATCGTCTAGATTGCCATCGAGCTTCCTCAGGAGTACATGGGGTACGATCATGTGCAAATGGCGGTTGGGGAGGGTGAGATTGTGTTCTGTGCTTCCGCTGAGGGTAAGCACGTGGAACGTTGTGTGAAGGGGGTGCTCCATGTTCCAGGGCTGGCAGCTACCTCCTCTCTATTTCATCTCTCCTGTCCGAAGGCATGCAGGTTTGCTTTGAGAATGGTGGCTGCACCATCTCTGCCCGTGCAGGCCGTGTACTTGAAAAATCAAACAAGGAGGACGGTCTTTACCGCCTCTACGTGGCGTCGGAGAAGGAAGCCGACTCAGCATTGGTGGCGAGAGAGGAAAAACACGACATGGGCCTGTGGCACTGCCGGCTCCGTTACCTCTTCTTTGCCGGCTCAATGCAGCAGATGGTTCGTGGTCTGGAGCTCAAGGGGGTGAAGCAGCCTGGTACATCGGCTTGTGAGAGCTGCATTGAAAGGAAGCAAGTCCGCGCTCCTTTCACCGGGGAAGGGAAGGGGGCGGCTGAGCTTTTCTTACTCGTTCACTCTGATTTGTGCGGTCCTATGCCATCACAGTCCCTGTCCGACAAGTTGTACTTCTTACATTCATTGATGACAAGTCGAGGAACACGTGGGTGTCCTTCTTGGCTGGCAAGTATGAGTGCTTTGATGCTTTCAAGGTGTGGATTGCTTCTGCACAGAATGAGAGTGGCAGGCGTTTGAAGGTGCTTCACACCGATGGTGGAGGAGATTACCTATCCAACGAATTCCGCACCTTCCTCAAGCGTCGCAAGATCAAGCACAAGGTCACCCCACCTGGAACACCGCAGCTGAACAGCGTGGCTGAACGCACTCATGGAGCATGTTTGCACCATGCTCCAAGACGCGGAGCTCCCACAAACCTTCTGGGTGGAAGCGGTCAACACTGCCGTGTGCCTGAAAAACCGGAGTCCCACGTGCGCTGTGCTGCTGATGACACCGAAGGAGGCATGGAGGGGATGCAAGACAACAGTGACGCACCTGAAAGTCTTCGGGCGTGGCGCATTCGTGCACATGCCTACCGTTAGCTCTAACAATCTAGACGCAAAGTCAGTGAAGGCCGCCTTCCTTGGCTATGACACCATGGGATACCGCCTCTACAACCTCACTGCATGCAGATCATCCTCTGCCGTGACGTGGTCTTTCAAGAGGACGTGAAGGGCTGGACTTGGAGCCCTATGTTTGCAGTTCCACTTGCTCCCGCACTTGCACCTGAAGTGGGAGAAGTTCCGGTAGCAGAATAGGACGATGCGAAAGATGGTGGTGACAGCGGTAACGACAACGAGGTGGAGGGAGCTGAGAAGGAGAAGGAGCCAGCAGCCAAATCTGATGAGGAGGAGCAACAAATCAACATACAGCAGCTGCCATGATGATCCGCACGCATCAACAAAGGTGCAAAGGAATGTGGAGAGCCGCTGAGGCGATCCAAGCGCCTTGCAAGCAAACAAAGGCCGCAAGAGAAGCTAGTGAACCTGTGCACCGTTCCACCACCAACGGAGTCGTCTAACCTCGAGCTTCTCTTCCTCACAGTCCCTGATGACCCAGCCACATTTGCTGAGTCCATGCACATCGCGGAGGTGGCAGAGTGGCGTGCCGCAGCAGACAAGGAGTATGGTGCGCTCATGAAGAATGGCACCTGGACCTCCGAGGAAGCTCCACGTGGCAGCCAGGTGATCGGGTGCCGGTGGATCTTCAAGCGCAAGCGTGGTGCAGATGATAAGGTGCTCAGGTACAAAGCACGATTGGTTGCAAAGGGATATGCACAGACTGAGGGTGTGGATTACAATGAGAAGTTTGCACCTGTCGCAAAGTTCCCATCCATCCGAGCGATCCTTGCTCTTGCTATTGCTATGGACGGGAGGTGCACCAAATGGATGTGACGTGCATTTCTGAATGGTGACCTCGAGGAGGATGTGTACATGGAGCAGCCAGAGGGGTATGTGGTGGAGGGAAAGGAGGATTTGGTTTGCAAGCTTGTGAAGGTCCTCTACGGCCTGAAGCAAGCCCCGCGAGCATGGTACCACAAGATGGATGAGCAGCTGGCTGACCTTGGCGTTGTGCGTAGTGAAGCTGACCATGTAGTCTATGGGCGCATGCAAGCGGCAAGCCAGGTCATCATTTTGCTCTATGTTGATGATCTGCTCATTGCATCTGACTCCAAGTCTCTTTTGGACGATGTGAAGCAGTGCCTTGCTGCCAGATTCGACATGAAAGACATGGGAGAGCTCAGCTACTACATTGGCCTTTAGGTCAAGCGCGACCAGCAGCAGCTGACTTTGGAGTTTTTGCAGAGCATGTACGTGAGCGACATCGTCAAGTGCTTCAACATGGCAGGAGCGCGCAAGGCCTCAACACAACTGGAAGTGGGAGCGAAGCTCAGCATGACATAGACTCCCCGCGGCATGCAAGAGAGCAGCCGCATGAAAGCAGTGCCATACCAAGAAGCATTTGGGAGCCTCATGTACGCAGCAGTCGGCACGCGCCTTGACATCAGCCAAGCAGTGGGAGAACTCAGCAAGTTTTGCGCAAATCCGGGCCTGCCGCATTGGGAGGCGGTCAAGCGCGTGCTGCGTTACCTTGACAGCAGCGGCAGTCTTTGCCTCACCTTCAACGGCAACAACAGCCCCATCCTCATTGGCTACAGCGATGCAGATTGGGGAGGTGATCTGGACACAAAGAGGTCGACCAGTGGGTTCGTGTTTGTACTCGGGGGAGGTGCAATCAGTTGGAGGAGCAAGAAGCAAGAGTGCGTCACCCTCTCCTCCACCGAAGCTGAGTAAATTGCCTTGAGTGAAGCAGCAAAGGAAGCCGTGTGGCTGCTTGAGCTGCTGGCAAGCCTTGGACAGCAGCAGAACACAGCGACTACAATCTACTGTGACAACATGAGCGCCATTGCTCTGACCAAGAACGCAGAGTTTCACACCCGCACCAAGCACATTGACCTGCGATATCACTTTATCCGCAAACTGGTTGCAAAGCAGGTTGTGTAGATCAAGTTCTGTCCTTCAAGCATGGTGCTGGCAGACTTCCTGACCAAGCCGCTTGCAGCGCACCGCTTTCAGCAACCGAGGGGATAGTGTTGATTTGTGTGATTTTTGTTCTTGCAAAGTGGGAGAATGTTGGACATGGGGTGCAAAAGAAAGTAACCAAAGTGGGTTTCTCGATAAAATCATCAGGTCACAACAGTGAATAGAAGATGTTTTCTGGTTCTGTAGCACTTTACGGAACTCGATTTGGATTCTGTTTGAGGGAGATATTGATTTCCAAGGTTTGGTGGCACTGGGTCCGGTTCAAGTGACGGTTTGTGTACTACCAGCACCAATGATGGCCACAATTATTGGCCAGGGAGGTTTGGAGCGGCTTTCAAGGTAGAAAGGCAAGAGGAGGACCTTCAGGGAGCTTCAAGGATGGTCCCAACCAAGACTATTGGTTGTGCATATGGCAGGGATGGTAATGCTCTTGTGTGAGAGTGTGACTGTCGCTAGGCTAGGAGTGTGCTAGGAGGTGAATTTTGACAGAGTGGTTCTTCCAGCTCCATGTGCCAAATGAGGCGTACTTAGGCTTGTTAGGAACTTGTGCTAATTATATTTCTCACTCAAGAGTCGATTTGGGAATTTGCGTTCGTTGCAAACCTACATTTGCTTCCATAATTTCTGTCTGTGCAACCTGCAACTCCCTCTCACAAACAGTTGGTCCTGCCTAAGCGGCTCTTGGTGAGCCTGATCAACTCCCTGAGGGCTGTCCCAGTTTAAATCACACGGATGTGAACGTCGATGGAGAGGTGAGCCATGTGAATCTCACCAACGTACTTCATGTGCCGAAGCTCGCAAAGAGCCTAGTGTCGGTGAGCGACCTTGTAAAGAGGGGATGTGCTGTGTATTTTGATGAGGAAGAGTGTAGCGTCATGCAAGGAGGAGCCGTGGTGCTTGTGTCGCAATGTGAAAGTGCTCTCTATGCACTGCTTGGTCGAGTCATGGTTGTGGAGACATGTGTGACCACCACGGTGGCACGTGGTGGAAAATGTGCAGAGAAAGTGGGAGCAACGGGGCTTGACGTGCTTGGCGTTGTGCTTCTATCCCATATGCCTCCAAGTCCCATGGTTAATGAGCAGGTCAAGGAAGCCGACGTGGTGGATGGGACAGCCACAGAGCAGTTTGGTGGAGGCAAAGTAACGGTAGCGGCTGTGGCATTGGAGAAGCCACATGGATTGCCCATGGTGCCATGGAGAGGAGCAGTCAAGAGCGTCCGCACCACCGCAAGGAACGTTGCGCCTCCACCACCAAAACGCATGAAGACTGTTGTAGCAGTGGGAGCGGCAAAGAGTGTGGATTGCATCCGAAGCCATGTATGACCAGTCACCTGTGAATTATACACTCATTTTACAGTGAACATGCTGAGTGTAAATCCTAGGAACACTCATAGAAGTTCCCCTTCAACAGTTGTCTATCTCCTAGAAACAACGATGTTTTGAATGTTTTGTGTAGTTTAATAAGAACAGATGGTAGAAGATTAAGTGACGTAACATGTACCTACTTTCTTACCTTGTCAATTTTGTTCAACCTTTACTTACCTATTACTGTCCAGTTGTCTTTGCGCACTATGAATCGAGTTGTCTGGGCCACGAGGGTCTTTTTCGATCGATGTTGTATACCAAATATACACTAGTATACTCTCGTGAGAGAGTTTCCTGGAAGTAGTGAGTACACTAGTGTACGTTTCGCGACTTCCACCGCATACACTCACTCGTACACTCACCATATACAATCGGGGGGGGGGGGGGGGGGG